>CAUYON010096204.1:0-20945 GCA_963573935.1 Arctocebus calabarensis
AAAGTATCTCAAGAATGGAAGAAAAAGTATCCAATGTACTCAGCCCTAATATGAATCTAATTTATAGCTTTCATATGAAGGCTAAAACCCAATTATAGCACAAGAATACAGGGAAAAGGGAAAGGGAGGGGAGGGGAGGGGAAGGATGGGTGGAGGGAGGGCAATTAGTGGGAACACACCTGACGGGCCCGCCGTCCACTAGCGAGGTTCTGAGGAGGGGGCGCTGGGATGAAATAACACACACACACACACACACACAGGGTAATGGACTCAGTCAGGCTGAGACTGAGACAAGACTTTATTTTAACCTTATTTTGACAACACTTTATCTTTCTTCCAGACTTTTATACTCTCACAGGGAAGAAGGTCATTTAAGGTTCTTTTTGGCACTTTCACTCCTTGGGAACTACTGTGCTGTTTACCTTAAAACTGCCATGCTGTTTATCTCTAGTTTTGACTATCTGAACTTCTTACTCCCCGTTCTGGCTCCTGCCAGTTTCATCTTAGAAAAAGTCAGACCTTGGCCATAGCCAGTGCAAAAGCGGTTTCTCACGCGGAGGGAGTCCCCCGTGGGTTCCTACGTCTCACGGCTTCCCACACACCATGGACCTTCCAATAAACACAGACACATGACCCAGTGATGTAGGTCACCCCAGCTGGCTGAGCATTAGGGAACAAAAGTTGAAGTTGTTGGGACCAACTGGGCAATTTAGAAAATAATCTGACTGAAGGGCTCACACATTGGCCTGGAGCTCCACATAAAATAACAGCACTGAGAACTTGACCATGATGTCTTTGCCCATGTATCTCTCAGCCAATCGTGTGGCAGAGCCAGCTCATTACAGCTTGAAAAGACAGATTGATAAACTTTCAGAAATTTTGCAAACCTGTTGTCAAATTGTTGGTAGCTTGAAATTGGTCATTGGTTGTGATGGAAGTGTTTATACCAAGGAAACTACAAACCAAAGTTACTGTTTTCAGAGAGCTGTTTGTTAATGTTTATCAGCCCACCACTACTCAGGCTTTGGTTGCTGGAATTCTGTGGAAATGAGAACTCTATAAACTTACCCCCTGAGAAGTCTGCTTTCAGATTCTACTTAGAAAGCAACAGAAAACATTAAGAAAATATGACCATCATGACCCTGTTGCTGAACATTAGCCACAAAGTCAGTTCCAAATAAGCTCTGCATAGAAAAGAGTGCCCACAAGCAATTTATGACTGAAGTTTAGAGCCAGGCCACTGTCAGAAGATAGGAATGTTGGTTCTTATTCTTGCTGTTCCCATTATTCACACTAAGCAAGAGTTGTAAAGGAGAATGAGAAAGGCAGGAACATGGAAAAGGCAAGATTGAAGCTTTACCCGCTGCAGTCATATAGGATGAGGGGAAGTGGTATGACTCACCCCTGCAGGATGCTAGTCTCTCTTGGGAATGACACCATGCAAACAAAAAAGACTCCCAGGTGGGAGCAAGACCGGTGTGACCTGTGAAAACAGGCACTCCCTAGAGGACTGCACTACCTTAGTGATTTTCATAGAACCTACCACTGGAAGAAGTGCTTTGCAGCTAATGCAAAAACAAACAAATAGAACTAAAATTCAAAAATAAAAGGGAAGAAGGGAAGGGAGAAGAGAGGGATAAAAAAAAGAAGAAAGTTAAAAAAAGAGAGAAGAAATTTTTCAAAAGAAGAGAATAATGAAAAATAAATTGAAACTGAGACTGAAATGGTTTTCTCATACACAAAAATTGCAAAAAAGAAAAAGAAATGAGGTCATCTTTCCAAAGTCTCCCTGAACTCAATCATTGACTTTAAAATAAGTATACATCATAAATGTGAACTTACTAAAATGACTATTAATATATACTAATAAAATGTCACTGTGTATATATTTCATTTTATATAGTTTTTTAATGTATTAAGGACTCTTATATAAGATTTTGTTTTGGGGGGGAAAGTTTCAGGGCTGAAAAATAAGTTTTAAAACTACTTGGGGCCAGAGAAACTCGGACAGTTACTAATCAACAAACACAGTTTCAGTTAAGCAAGATAAATAAGCCCCCAAGGTCTGCTTCTGACATTGTGCCTAGAGTCAGCGATAATGTACTGCGTGCTTAACAATTTGTTAGATTAGATCTCATGTTAAGTGTTGTTACCACAATAAAAGAAAAGAAGTGAAAGAAAACGACTCAAGGAGATGAATTATTTATTGAGCAAATATTTGATTGTGAGCTATTACAAGGCTCGAGGCTAACTCTATGAGTTTATGGTGTGAATGTTGATCCTACAAATTACATTATTCCCATCACACCCAACCAAAACAAGAGTCAAGAGGCCAGGAGGGGAAACACTCAGGAAATAACAGTGCTCAAAGAATGTAATTCTTGTCAGCAAGTCTGGCTGCTGCAACTGCCTCTCATGACCTGAAACTAGCTTTGTCTAATAACTGTTGAAACAACCTGACTCCAACTCTAGTTTCACCTGTCATTACTCACCATCAGAGCTTGCCAGCTCCCCAAAACTTTACTAGTTAACAATGAACTTTGTTTCAAAACCACATACAATATTTCTCTTTTTTATGAAAACTCCAAACTTCTCCTTGTTCTTCAGACATACAAAAGACCACCTATTCTGTGTCTATGCTTCAAATGGCAATTCTTCCTTCCCAAATAAAACATTTCAAATTCAGAGATTCTTCTTCATATTTTATTTGACTTTGATAATAGCTATCAAGATAATGTAAAACTTCTACACAAGAAACACAAATCCAGACTTCCAGTCCAAGTTTATGCTTTAAACTATCCCTTCTATACTCAACAGAGCAATTCTACTTACATATTTTCCCTGTATTCAAACAAAAAAAATTAAAATGATGCCACATTTAAAGAGATAGGCAATTTCTCAACAGTGGACCAAAAGCAGAAAGCAGATCAAATGCTAAGAAGGCACTGAGACTGTGACGTGACCTTGTTGGGGACAAATCAAAACTAGAAGTGGCTGAGAGTTCCACAGCAGGGAATGGGGATCCCAACCCCCACTCCAGCAGGGATTGCAGGAGAGAGCTATGTGCCACACAAAACGGGACATGAATTGCCACTAAAAGCAAACTGTGACCACTTCTTGTGGCTGCAACTTGAAGCACTAGCAACAGTAGGTCTGGGAAAGAGAAGAATCCATTTATGTAGGACCACCTTCTGGATGTGCAATAGCTCTGACACTAATATGGGATGGAAGTGCTACACCTGTGGTTCTATTTGGCCACAAAACTCCCAGGCAAGGAGAAGTGAGTGCAGAGAGTGGGAGAACAAAAATTCCAAGTACATGAAAGAGCTAACAGCACAAAGGGTAGCCTACAAAGTCAACAATAAGGGGAAACACTGAAAAAATGTAGAACAATTTCATAATGTCTTTAAAATAAGTATATTTTCCACAATTCAGCAATCATAAACTGAGCTGCAATAAGCAGTCTAGAGCAAATAGCCTTGTGATAAAATGATTTTTTTTTCTTCTGGGTAATGAGTAATGAGACTGAGGATCGAATCGGTAGTAATGAGACTGAGTATCAAATGGGAGGTCTAGTTTGAGTTCTATGAGGTTTCTCCATGCTTCCTTCCAAAATGGTTGTATTAGTTTGCAATCCCACCAGCAGTGTAAAAGTGTTCCCTTCTCTCCACAACCATGCCAGCCTCTGCCATGGTGTGTGACACACCTCTTGGGGGTGGGACACTATTAGTTGAGGGACTTCACCCAGCAAACGCAAGCAGTGTAACCTAGCTCATTGTACTATCAATGATTCCCCAAAGATAATTTTTTTAAAAGTATATTTTAAGATTCTGGAAAAGTTTATGTAAAAATGACATCAGTTAAGAACAAAAAAGTTATGAAACAAAACAGAACATGTCACCACAGACAAAGCACTGGAGAGAAGGGCAAAGGACCCTTTATTCTTGACTTGAAGTCCTCACAGAAAACTTATTATCTCCCCAGTTCAGCACAGAGATGAAACTGAGTCCCCCAGGTGTCACTCTATCCAGTGTTCTGCAGAACAGCTCCATGACCCTCAATGGATGACCTCACAAACTCTTGCCCAAAATTCACCCATTTTTTCATGAATAAAAAAAACTTGAAAATCTTCACCCTTCTCCTCATAATATGGATGTCCTAAATATGAAAAGGAATGAACATCACCTGATTCACATCAGGATGATTCCTGTGAAGTCAACCCTGAGACAGGAATCATAAGCAAGTGGTTCATGACAGGTGTACTACTCCTAGGAGAACCAATAAGGAGTAAGGGAGCGGGATCAGAAATAAGAATCCACAGGCTAGGCTGCAATTTCAGGTAGAGTCTCCATCTCAGCATGTCCCATATAAAATCTGAGATTTTCCACCACTAAGGCAAGAAGTTGAGCTTTCAGGCTTCCACACCAGTCAACTACTGGCATCAACTCCTGGGTGCTTTCATCTCTCTGTGTCTACAATGAAGGCTTCCAGAAAATCACAAGTCTTAGTCAGTAGAAGTAAAAGCACCCAGAAGCCTGAATAGGAAATACAGAAAAGGCAAAAGCCCTCTCAAGGGATTTAGAAATAGCTCAAACATTGTCTGCTATAGTTACCTTTTTTTGCTGCCAGCACCTAGGAGGTTGTGACAATCTTAAGTTTCCAGAAGGTAAACTGGACCAAGAAACAGAAGGAAAATAGAATTCAGGGTGTACATGTTCCATTCACATGTGTAATAAGTAAAGAATATGTTATGGCAATAAAGCTTTAAATATAAATAAAAAGTTCAAACAGGAACAAATTTCTTAGGTCTGGATAAACTATAGAACATATATTTGGTTCAAATTATCACCAAAACTATAACCCTCATAAGTAATCTGATTTATTTCTGAATTACCTGAAAATAGTGCAAAATTGGTTTTGGAGGCCATTGGTCATTTAAAAAATTGTAAGGATATATAGCCCTTTATTTTATAAATATACTTCCAATAAAATACTTCGAATTTAAAAATCTGACAAAATAACTTCAGTAAATGTGCTACATTTGCTTAGAAAACTATTTAACTTTTTTACACAAGTGAGAAACTAGAGATCTATACAAGATAATTTGGCTTCTAGTAATATTGACACTGAAACATGAAGTACTTATACGACCCTGAAGCAAAGTGTCAAAGATCACAATGGAAATCGGCCAAGCTCCATAACTGAAAAAGTTCTGTCTGAGCCTATCAAGAGTCAAAATGATATTGCCAATCCTTTTTATTATTAGGGGTATTGTTCATTATGAATTTGTACCAACTGAACAGTTTACCAAGTTTACTCTTTGGAAGTGCTGATAAGGCTGCATAGAAAAGTTAGATGAAAATGACCTGAACTTTTCTTCAATAACTCATGGCTCTTGCATCACAACAATGTATCAGTTGACACAGCACCATCTGTGTGGGAGTTTTTAGCCAGTAAAGAAATAACTGTATCAGAGCACCCACTCTACTTACCTGATCTTGCTCCTATGCCTTTTTCCTTTACCCAATCGTAAAAAATATTGAAAGGAAGACATACAAATGACATTTAGGACATCAAGGGTAATACAACGATAGCTCTGATGTCCATTCCAGAAAGAGTCCCAAAATTACATTGAAGGGTGGGCTAGTCACTGGTATTGGTGCATAACTTCACAAGGAGAGTACTTCAAAGTTGGCAATAGTGATTTTCAGCAGTGAGGTGTGTAGCACTCTTTCTAGGATAAGTTCACAAACTTAACTATCAGACTGTGTATGTTAAAATTTAAGAGTAACCAGTACAAGAAATAGACAACCAACATTAGCTTACCAAATTGAAGAAAGAATAAAAGGGAACTTAAAATTTTTTCTCAATTCCAGTGAAAGAAGAAAAGGAGATAAATCGAAAAAGAGTATGGTAAGAGAAAAATAAAATAAAGGTAAACATTTCAGCAATGATGCAAAATATAAATGCATTAAATTTGTCAAGAAAGAGAGACATGGTATATATAGACATATATATGTGTGTGTGTGTATATACATATACATATATATATATTTCCCATCAGAAGCACACATAAAATAACAAAAAAGTCCAAAACCTAGTAGAAAAATATAAGCCATCAGTATAAACACAAAGCAAAAGATGACAATACCATTACAGAAACACAGATAAGACTTTGTAAAAGTTCAAAAGAGATGGTCAGAAGGAAAAAACAATCTGTGGAATATGGAATGAGATCAGGAACATGTTCATGAAAAAGGAAATATTTGAGTTGAGTTTTGAGGAGTGGGTAGGGTTGGGCTGCTAATGATAGAGAAGAACATCCAATGCTGAGGACCCGGAGGACTTGGAATTTATAAGATTAGACAGGGGGTGACTGCTTCATATGAATTGCCACATGATTTTTAGGAAAAGGGACCCTCTGAAATTTTACACATCAGGAAATGACATTATATTCTTCAATCCCAAAGAATCTAGGAGTCAATGAGTAGATAGAAGGAGGAATGTGGAAAAATGAATAAATATGGACTTCATGGTATTCCTGGTGCCACAGTCTTCCAGGACAACCTTTGGGGATGATTTCGCTCTCAGGTCCTCAAGGAAGTGAACTATTTTCCTGGAACTTTACTTTTGCAGTGGGATGGTTAGGAGCTTGAGTTCTAGTCTGGCTCTACAAATACAGTGGAAAGTGTGAGCCAACTGCCCATACCTAGGAAATCATCTTCATTCTTATATAATCCCTCCTTGATCTAGCTTTGGTTGGGGTTAGAGTGAAGTAGAAATCTTGACCTTGAGGAGAAGAGAAGAATCTATCTTAAGCTCCTACTGAGGTCAAGAAACCGTGTGAAGCAATTTACCTATGTATTATAGAAGAACTTGACAAGATTGTCCTCTACATCAGTGATCAGCATCTCTTCATGGTTTTTATAATCCTCTATCAAATTTCACTTTGTGTCTCATTTTCCTGGAAGGATTTTTTCCCTCTTTATGTTTTTATTATGAAATTTTTTCAACATTTACAAAAGTAGAACTATCATTTCATCTGTAAGTGTTAAATGTTTCAGTATATGTCTCTAAAAGATGACTGCTCTTTTGAAGACATATGTAGAATTTCACAATCATACCTAAAACAGTTTACTAAACTTCCTTAGCACAAATACACATGCAATCAGTATTCAGATTTTCCCAAATGTCTTATCAGGACGTTATAAACGATTGGTCTGTTTGAAGACAAAAATGGCTGATCTCTCTTAAATCCTTTTAACTTTATAAATTTCCTCCATTTCTCTAATTTTTCTTGGACTTTCTGTGCATTTTTTATTGTTCTATCACTTTACTTTTTATTGTTCTATCACTTTACTTTTTTTCTCCTATAGACCATAGGCCATTTGTCTTGTAGAGTTTCCTATACTCTGATTTTACTGTTGCATCCCTGTGGTATCATTAATGTATTCCTTTGTCCCCTGTGTTTCCTGAAAATTGCTATTTCAATCTAGAGGCTTCACCAGAATGTGTATGTATGTGTGTGTGCATGCACAAACATGCATATGTATACCAAAAATTGTTTTCTGGACATTATGATGTTTATTTTGATCAGAACATAAATAAATGGTTATCTCTATTTTTTATGATATTATCAACCATTTATAAGTAGTAGCAGTCTCCACTGCCTGAATTTATTAATGCTCTAGGAACTACAAAATATTCTATCATTCTTTGCTTATCAGCTGAAATTCTTATTTATAGAAAAGCCACCCCTACTCAACCCATGATCCAGGGAAAGAAAACCTATAATAAAGGTAGAAAATATATCTGATACTTTGTTTTTATTTCCTAGATTTTAAAATAATAAGGTGATTCCCTAGCATCCTCCAAAAGTAATTGATATTTTTATTATTATTATCATTGGAAACACTTGCACTAAGCCATATTTGATGTGTTTTCATTCACTGCATTAATTATCCTTATGGCTGACCAACATGTTCCACATTTGGCCAGTGAAAGCTTATTCAGGTGTTCGCCTACATCCTTTGATATATCCCTAGTGGCATTTAAGTGCTTCTTTGCTATCTAGTATGATAAGTTATAACATTTTAAATTCATCTGAACCTTTTTCCTCAAGAAAAAAAGAGCTAGAATTAGCCTGTTCTCCAAGAAGCCCTAGTTGCTTTTCATGGTAAGTGGCTTTAGAGATCACAGTCTGGACACTAAGGACGCTCACTGCCCCCAGGTGGGCCATCCTGCTAGACCTTTTCAGTCAACAGAGATGGGAAAAAAATAAAGTGAAACACATAAAATACTGCATATACTGACAATTCAAATTCAGAATTACAGAGTTTTTATTCAACCTCATCAATCTTGCATTTTTTTTCCTCCTTTCAACCATGCCAGAAATCTCAGTTCTCAATGTCAACAACATAATCACTCATTTCATTCATTCCATGACACACACACACAACAGTCTCAGAGTAACAATGTCAGCATTACTATCACCAATATGATTTCTGAATATAATTTAAGATATTCTATAGTTTTGTTTGGTCCTTAGGGAGTAATCCACCAGAGAGGCCTTTTAGTGTCACTTGGAATATTTTCTTTCTGTATCATTATGCTGACAATTAAATACATAGTTATGTTTATCTGTTTTATTTTTCTGAAAGTCTTTTTTGCGTTTAATTAGCTCCCTACCATCTCATTTGTTGACCTTACATCTCATTCCTTATCTCCTCCTCTTTGACTACCCTTGTTTCATGAAGGCCATGCTTTCCAAAATGCATGTCTTAGGTAAATGTTCTTTCCCTGCCCTGATTATAACTGGTTTTTGTTTCAGAATTCTTTGAAAGGCCTCATTCTGTTTCTTGTTTGTTTTGCATTCCTTTTCTTCTATTTCATCCCTAAATGGTTCTATCTAGGTGTTGTATCTGTTAATAGGGTGGGTGGCCTCCTTGCCAGTACAGCTGTAGGATTAATTATAATAATTGAAAATAATATAATCATTGAAGCCTCACTAGGTCCTAAGAAATATGAACTTAGAACCAAAACTATGGACTGATAGCTAAATCTCCCTAACAGCCCTATGACATAAATTTTGCTATCTCTATTTTAGAAATGAGAACTCCAAAATGTGGAATACCTTACCCAAGATAACACAGCTAGCAAATGTCATAGCCAGGAGGAATATCTTTTCATAGTTAAAGCTAGAAGAAAAATCTAATAATGTTCACCTCCCGGACTCCAAATTCTAGCATCTAACACAAGTGTTTTTCCTACTGTTCTAATAAACTAAAATGGCCTGACCCTAGGGCAAAAAATGCAATGTTCAGGGAAGATGAAAATAAGTTGGGGATTCCCCTTCACCAAACACAATTTTATAAAAAGTTGTAAACCATCACCCATTCCCAGCACACCTTCCCAGGGTTTTCTCCCCATCTTTTATAATAATAGCCCCCAGGATGCACTGCATGATAGCCAGTCCCCCACACCCATGGTTGTATACAGAAGATATGAACTCAAAGTGAAACAGAATAGATCCAATGGAAGTGGTGGTCAGTACCCTCTTCCCTCAGAAGAGCTGTCCTGCTTCCTATTTGGGACAGAATCTATCTGATCTATGGACAGGCAGTGGGAAGAGGGTGGTTGGTCTTTCAACCTATTCCCCAGCAACTAGCACAGCCTTCCAAAGAGAGCAGTGGACAGAACCGTACCACCAAGGAAGCTGAGAATTCTAGGGTAGTTTGGGTGTAGATCAATGCTAGATTGATTATCAAACAGTGTTATAAGTCACCTGCATTGATAAGAAAAAAGAGGCAGCAATGAGAAAGGGGGTCAATCTTTCCTCAGAGCTGTAGTTGGGAAATAGCCCTCAAAATATCATAATTGACTATGTTCTTGTCTTTAGAACTATTTTGTAAAATTTCATTAATATTCATATGGCAATTGGGAGAAAACTCTTTCAAGAAATAATGGCCTCAGGCCACCTTGAAGTGGCAGTCCCCCATACAAGGAATAATTTAATCTTCACAATAAACCAATGAGGCAAAGGTTAATTTCCCAAACTGTCAAGTAAGGAAACTGTGACTTAGAAAATTTGGCCAAGGTCTCATGTTCGTTAAATGGCGAAGGCTGAATTCTAAATCTCTTTCCAGTACTCCACCTTACCAAGAAGCAACTCTTGATCTAAGAGGAAATCTTTCCAGTTAATATCAAACCCTTGATATTTAGGAGAGAAGAAGCTTTGAATTCCCAGATACATGGTATCACCTGCCATTAGGTGATATCTAGACTTAATATCTAGACAACTTTGGAACAAGGTGCTTTAGTTCACAAAGACCTCTCAGTCCTGTGATGATAACCTTACCGTCACCCATATTTCTGCACCTTGTTGGGCCCTTCATCACCAGATCCTCTGGCCTCACTGGTTCTTTGCCTAGTATCAAAACAAAAACCTTCCATTGTCCTTTGTCAAACTAGTGCCCACCACATTAAGCAGCGTCCAAAAACCTTGGCTTCTTTGGCCAAGGAGGTTTTTTTGCAAGAAAGCATCCCATTTGATATGGCAAGACAGAGGCAATGTAACAAAGACCTTGGACCGGGTCATTTATAGGCAACAGAAATTAATTGCTCACAGTTCTGGAATCTGGGCAGCCCAAGATGGAAGGCACTAGCAGACTTGGTATCTGAAGAGACTTGGTATCTGACCTGTTCTCTGCTATGTTGATGGCTCCTTATAGCTATGTCCCCACATGGTGACAGAAAAAAAAGCAACTTTTTTGAGCACATTTTATAAGAGAATTAATCCAATCCATGGGGGCTCTGGCCTCATGACTTCATCACTTCCCCAAAACCTCACCTCTTAACAAGATGATGCTGTATATTATGTTCCAGATACAAATGTGGGGTACCCCAACATTCAGACCATAGCAAAACCATAAATCCTGGTCTGCTTCATTGTCAACCCTCTGAAAAGCAAGCTCTACTTGGCTCCAACCCCATCATTTTTCTAGTTATTGGAGAGTACAGCAAAACCCAGTTAAGATGCCCAATCTTAGGCTTGTCAGCCAACACAAGAGCAGGGGTTCCAATGAGAGATGGTAAATATCCTTATATACATTTGTTCTCCACAGCATGACTGGCATGCTTCTAAGTAAAAAGCAGTAACGGAAAATGCAAGTAGAGAACATTAGTGGGGCTTTAATTTTGCTGTTACCCCTCCCTTGCTCCAACACAAGGCATCTTAGCTAACCCACAGCCTGCTCAGTATATTGGGTGCCTGCCGGAAGAACCCTAAATACTCGGTGAATGCAAATCCTCATTGCATTTTGTGAAGAGCCCAGGGCCCACATGGCTAGTAGCCATGTCAGGACTCCAGCCGAGGACTCCTGACTCTTCTGCCTCTCTTGTTTCCAGAGTGCACCCAACTCATATTCTCCTTAGTTCCTCCGCAGAAACTTCTCATAGCTTTAACTTCTTTTTAATCAGGTCAAATAAAAATGTTTTTAATTAACTGCCTTAGTTCTTATGCCTCACACCCAGCTGCTTTTTGCAATCTGGCAGATCCCATCTGTCAGTTTTTCAGCAGGCTGCTCTGCACGCTTTGGTCCTTTCACATCCTTCCACTGAGCAACCCCTGGACACCCATAATGTTACCCTGGGTACTGTAGCAACAAAATACACAAGGAGCTGTGGTCCAGAAACAGAGGTAACACATGGTCAGAGAACTTCAAAAGAGCCTGATAAGCCTGACAGCAAAAATAGGAGATGAGGACCTCACTGCAGGGGATCCAGAGAGACTCCACAGGGAGGGAGCTTTGAGCCTTACAGGATAAATTGTCCAAATGAAGGCAAGATTATTTAGTAAAAAGCAAAGAACAACAGAAGCTTTTCCAACGCTGGCACAAGCAAGAGAGGAAGGAATAAAATTCCATCCCTGTATAACGCTTTAAAAATTTAAAGTTAACAAATTGACCCCTGGGGTCTGTCTGCCAATGCTCCCTACCAGGCCAGAATACACTGTATTCATATGTTAATGCTAATTCTCTAAAACTAACCAGTCTTTCAGGAAGGGCTTCAGAAAATGGTATGAGTGACAAAAACTGCTTCATCACAAGGGCACTTGGTGGAAAAGAACTTTGGAGGAGTGACAAACAGGCAGGGGAGAGGAGGAGAGAAGAGGAAGAAGCCCAGGGCCTCCGCTCAGGTCTCTGAGGTGGCAAAGGTGGTAACAGAGTAGCCCGGGAGTCCCTCCTGGGCTCTCCCAAGTGTCTTCCACAAACTAGTCCAGCAGCCCCAGGGCCTCCATGGAGCCCAACTAGCTGCCTCTTTCAGACCAAGACAAAGATCCGCCTCCCTACTGAGGGCTGAGGAGGAGGAGAGGAAGAGAAGGGGAAGAGGTGGAAGAGGGAGGAAAATGTGCCCTCTGTATCAGCTTCCTAATGGCACCTTAACAATTTAGAACACATTTAGCAGCTTAAAGGAAAACATGTTTATTATCTTAAGTTTTCTATAGGTCAAAAGTCCTTTTGGCACAGTTTGGGGCAAGTTCTCTGCTCAGATATCCTCTCACAAGGCCAAAATCAAGGTGTTTTGTCCAGCCTGGAATTTCATCTGGAGGATCTGGAGGAGAGTCCACTTCCAGGCTCATTGAGGTTGTTGGGAGATTCAGATTCTTATAGTTGTAGGACTAAGGTTCCCATTTCCTTAACACACGGTCCCTTCAATCAAGCCAGGATGTCGCGGTGAGTGGTGCTTACCCTTTGAATCTCAGACTTCCTCTTATTCCTCTGCTTTTAATGGCTTGTGTGATTACACTGCATTTACCCAGATGATCCAAGATAATCTCTCTATCTTAAAGTCCCTGATTAGTAACCTTAATTCCATCTGCAACGTCCTTTTTGGGCAAGATATCTGTGTGCGTGGTAACTCAGCAGATTCACAGTCCCAGGAACTTGTGTGGAATCCTCTCGGGGATGTGAGTCTGCCTATGACACCATCCTTCTCCCCTAGCGGATCCATCACCTCCATCTAACCTTATAAAAAGTCAGCACCAAGAAATTTCAGGATAAGACATGGCCTTGACTTCTGAGGAATGTTCATCTTAGTTGAGGAATTTAAAATAAGACTTAATGAATAATCACACTAATCATCACAAGTACGGTCCTTAACACTTGATGCAAGTCTACCAGTACTTTGTGAATTCCACATGCCACTCCACTTCTCTGCCTGGTTTACGCCTTTCGGTAATCCTGGAAAAGCCAATTGTTGAGATCTTGTCCCACTCTCTCCTCTCAGCTCTGATCATTTGAAAGGAACGTGCCCCTCCTGCAGTTTCTATTGGCAGTGTGTTTGCCCAATGTCAGCACTTGTCACATTCATGCTAGGCATGGCACATTGTTGGCACACCTGTGTCCCAAACAGTCAATGTAGAGAAAGCCTCCAATGTTTAGACCCACTCCCTGAACTTGGCAATGAGGTATCCTACTGGAACTGGCACTGGATGGAGAAGATGAGTGATCTGCAAGTCACCCTCAAATATCTTAATCCTTCTTCTGAGAAGAGGCTTCTAAAAAGCATCAGCTACCTGAAACCCCTCTTAAGTCATAGGAAAAAGAATAAAATGTACATATTTGATCAATACTTGCCTCAATGTCTGTACTTTTCTCAATGGCATTAATGTAACTGAATGACTATACATATATGTGTGTGTGTGTGTGTATATATATATATAGTCATATATATGTATATATATAAATATACATACATATATTTATATATTTTAAATGCTATCCAGGAATTATCCAGCTATGTAAAATGAAAAACGGTATTAACAATGGCTGGATAATTTTCAGACTGCCCTCGTATATATGCGCAGAGGCAGGATCTACGTATTCCTTGGAAAAGGAAATGCAAAAGCTACAAGTCAGAGACACTGGATTATGATGGTTCTCTAATGCTTTTCCACCCTGAATAAGATATCCTTCAAGAATCCTTATTCCCTTGCCTGAGTCCAATGAGGAAATTCACTGAGGAAGAATTAAACTGCCCACACAAACACTGAGGGAAATTTCAATGTGCCATGGTAAATAAAAGACTTCAATAGTCTAAGTTATACATCAGTCTCCTGTGAGGTATGTTCATGTGAATCAGTCCTTGAGAGTCTACTAAAAAAGCTAACTAACCTGACAAAGTTGAATTTGAAGGCCTACACCTCAAAGAACTGGACCTGAGAGAAGAGTTCCTATTGCACAGACAGTCCCTAACATTAATGTGTCTTCCCGCTATGCAAAATGCTTGAAGATAGTAATAACAGAAAGTGTGACCTGCACATCTCCCAGCACAGAAAGACTACTGGAGAAGGGCTCTGGAGCTAAGGTTTGGGAAACCTAAGTTTACCACAGACATCTCTGCAAGTGGTGCAATCTGAGCTGAATCCCTTGCAGCTAGGCTGAACCTGTGCCTGCTTTGACCAGTAGAATATGGAGGATGTGCCATCCTGAGACTCTCCAGGTCAGTCAGTGATAAAACATGACTGCTCCTAACTCTTCATGGAGCCCTAGGATGACCATGAAAAAAAGTCCAGGGTAGAGGAAGAGGCCATGTGTAGGGGACCAAGAGGACGAGATGCCACACGGAGCAGCACGAGGGCCCAGCCCCACCTGAAAGGGCATGAGAAATGCCAAGAGAGTCAGCAGGGGGACCAGCCAGCTGAGCCCCAGTCAACTCATGAATTGTGGTCATTGTTCAAGCCACTAAGTTATAGGGTTGTGTTTTAGGCAAAAATAACCGCTTATCAAAACAACACCCAAAACAGTTTCCATGATCATCCAAACAAGACTAAAAAGTGTTTACTAAGTCAGATGAGTTCAAAGCTTTCTTCCCCGGATCTCACTGGACTTTCCCAACAGCTCCTGTGTGAGACCTATTATAAGGGTAAGACTCAAAGTGATTAAACAACATGCCTGATACAACATAGCTAGTTAGGAGGAAATTGAACCAAGTGTCCCTCAGAGGCTGATGCCTAGGTTGTTTCTCCTTTGGTGGCCTAGCCCAGCCCTGAAGCTCCTGTCAGACTCACTCAGGGACAAGATCTTTTGTATTAAATATATACTCAGTGTCACGCGCTAGAAAGTTTTTTCAGAGCAGATACCAAAAAAAAAAAAAAAAAATCATAAATGCATGGACAGTGTCTCCCACTCTGTAGTCTCCACAGCTCCTAAAACAGTGCTGACCACACAGTGGGGACCTAGTGAACACCTGCTGTTTAAAACACAGATCCATTGATTGCAATAAAAACAGAGCAGATTGAAAATTTTCAGAAATGTGACTTGTACCAAGATTTTTCTCTTGTGAGTTTGTTCTGGTCACTCTTTTTGCAGAGGCCTGGTGTGCAGAGAACCATGTCCACGTATTTCATAGATTAATTGAATTGAGTCTCTGATGGATGAAGTAAGTTGTTGCAAAAATGCACACAGCTTCTAAAGTCTCCTGGAAAAGAAGCTGCTGGATCTCAGGTCCCTATCACCCTTCCTATACCGCTTCTGCCCTGAAGCGGATAGCCCGAGATTGGAGCTGCACATCCCTAGCTATTTAATTAAATTGACAGAATCTGTTATTTTTTCTTAATCAGTGCTCTGATGATGTCAGTTAGAAAAGCCTGCAAACCTTCCTTTTGCTTAGCAGAGTAAGAAAAATGGCCACAGTATGGCCATTTCATATAAAAAGAGCTTCTGTGACATATGTACCCAAGTGGGACGAGAGATAAAAGTTCCAATCTCCTTCTGCTATGAACTTCATCTGGGGTCTGGAGTAAATCAAGACTAAAGTGCACATATTTATTAAGCACTTGCTGTGAGTGAAACACTCTGCTTGCTAAGTGCTAGAGGAAGCGATAATAAAAACATCTAATATATATTATGTTTATCAGATTAGAAAACATTTTCTCACATCATAGTTCACCTTCATAACTTTTCTGAGAAACGGATACACTGGTACAGTTTTGCAGAAGACTGAAGTTCTAGGACGCTCTGCACTATGACCACCAGTTACTCACCTAGTACTCCGTGGGGCCAAGACTTTAGGAGGATATTGTGATTCCAAGTTTACTGCTCCTTGCAGGATGTGATGAATTGGCAAATGAACAATGTGCAACAGAATCAATATAGGGTGGATGACCAAGGAAGGAAAAGAGCACAGAGTCTGGAGGGTCTGGTTGGGCTTCTAGGCTTTGCACTAGGTTTGGAAGGGCAGCCTACCCACAGAGTGTGTCTAAAAGCAGTGGGTGCAGAGCTGCACAGCCAGCCTTCCTCATGGACACCCAGCCCGCCTTTCTCTCTGCAGAAAGACCATCAGAAACCATGCAAGAGCTGCCAGACTCCTGAGCTAGCAAATCTGGCTGCAAAGTCCCTGAAGTTTTTACATCCCCTGGCACCATGTTCTCACAGACAGACAAGGGCATCTGTGACTATCCCCTTGTCACAGAGGACCTGGGGTCGGAAAGCTGCTGTAGGTCATTCAAAGCTGCCCAGGGGGGACCACTTGGCTCCCCCTCTAGCATCTGCCCCTTAATCCCTATGGCTTCTTGCTGCATTTTTTTTTAAAGAGCCCCAGGGTCTTTGTGATGAAGCTATGTGAAAGACTACTCTCCATTCCTCCCTGGACCCTGCCCCTGCGACATATTACCTCTTATATCCAGGAGTCTCATAGGAAGAGGTACCTGGATTCAACTCTGATGCAGCCATTTTAAAACATGGCCATGAATTCTTTGACATTCATTCCACTGAGAGATGTTTCCTCTCTTTGAAATGGGTACAACTTGTTACAACCAGTTGCTCTTGAAAAGAAAGTGATGCTCAGTGGCTCGCTAGGTCAGGAGTCTGACAGCTCTTGCTCTGGTCCTTAGAGTGCTGGATCTCTGATGGTCTTTCTCTGGAAACTTCCTCGGAACCCAAAGCCACGTTGGGATAAGCCCACACAGCATGCAGAGGCCACATGTGGGTGATCTTGGCAACAGCTTCAGCTGAACCCAACCTTCCAGTTCTCCCACCCCAGGGCCAGCCCCCTATTCAGATCACCTCCAATAATAGGAGTCATTGGTGGCACAGAGACAAGCCATCTCCACTGTGCTGTGCCCAAAATTCTGACTCATGGAATCTGAGAGCATAATAAAATGCTGGTTGTTTCTCATCACTAAGTTTCGAGATGGTTTATTATACAGCAAAAGAAAACTGCCACATCTCACCTGTGAATTGTGTGACTTTGGACAAAATAGTTATCCTGTTTAAACAGCCCTGGGCATAGTGATTCACACCTGTAATCCTAACACTCTGGGAGTTCAAGGTGGGAGGATCCCTTGTGCTCAGGAGTTCAAGACCAGCCTGAGCAAAAGCAAGACCTCATCTGCACTAAAAAGTAAAAAAAAAATGCTGGGTGTGGTGGTGTGCACCTGAAGTGCCCGCTACTTAGGAGGCTGAGGCAGGAGGATTGATTGAACCCAGTGGTTTGAGGTTATAGTGAGCTACGATGCCATGGCACTCTAGCCTGGGCAACAGAGTGAGACTCTGTCTCAAATAAATAAATAGCATTTTCTTTATAATAGTGCTACTTTTTTTAATCCTGCTTCATGTGATACTGTCAAGGCTAGATGAGACAGGGAATGCTGATCAATTGGCACAGTGCACAGCTTGGAGCCAGCTCTACAAGTATGAGTTTCTAAGCACAGCGAAAACAGGACTGCATTTTGTCCCAAAAAGTGTTCCACATTTTCCATCTTTTCAGACATGTTCCCTGAGCTCAGGCTGTCCGGTTAGACCTCCCCAGTCCACTTCCTCTCAGCATCATTGCAGCTGATTGCCTGGTGGGATAAGAGGCAGACACAACAGAATGGAGTTTTTTCATGACACCCCCTGCCCTCAGGACAGCCTGATCTTACCAACAGTGGGAGGGGGCTTCATGGTGGGCTTTGACAAAGGCCCTGACTCGCACAGTGACTCAGTGCAGAGTGGACACCCACATTCATTATAATCACCAAGTAGGGGGGCTCTGGGGCCTCCTCAGTCAGCACTTCTCTCTTTATTGAATTCTGCATGAGTCTCACGATCAAAGTTCAAGTATGACAAGCACATACATGCACAGAAAGGAACAGAGCTAAGGAAATAATTGTCTCTGTGAGTGTCTTCTTTCTGAGGACCAGCATGAGAACAATCCTTTCAAGAAGAGAGGAGGTTCCAAGCATCCCAGGAGGTGATAATTAACATCCTGACACCACAGGTCTATCCCTACCAGAAGACGAGAGGAAGGGGCAGCTCCCTCTCCCTCCATAACCAAATGGAACCCGCTGTATGCGCTCTAAGAAAGCAAAGCCCACAATGTGTTACTGCAGTGCACACACTCCCCACACACAAGTCACTTGCAAAAATGCAAACTTGTCTTAATTAGACTTATAACTAATCAAAGAAACTTCTTCTTCAAGACGCACAAAAAAACTTAAAGCAAGTTCGTTAACATAGCTATCTCACAAATACACAGCATCTGTAAGAATGTCAGAAATATCTGTGGGCAATTATTCCCACCCTGGAATTTGAGAAGATGTAGATCCCTGAAAGACAGAGGGTCACATGTCAAAATCATCAAAATTCATGGTCGAGCAGCCAGGCAAGGCAGCTTCTGCCTCTAATCCTAACACTCTGGGAGGCTGAGGTGGGAGGATCACTTGAGCTCAGGAGACCAGCCGAGCACAAGTAAGACCCCATCTCTACTAAAATTAGAAAAATTAGCCAGGCATTGTGGCAGGTGCTATAGTTCCAGCTATTTGGGAGGCAGAGGCAAAAGGATCACTTGAGCCCAGGAGTTTGAGGTTGCTGTGAGCTAGGCTGATACCATGGCATTCTAGCCTGGGCAACAGAGTGAGACTCTGCCTTAAAAAAATAATGATAATAATCAGAGCAGAAAAGATAATGAAAACTTGTCTGTTTCATTTCAAATCATTACAGATAAGGAAAGTGAGGCTCTGTCCTACAAGAGATAACCAAACCTTCAAATACACACATACACAGAAATAATATTGTATAAAGAAGCTTGTTTCCATTGTCATATTCCTGACTATATATGGCTTTGGAATGACTGTAGAAGCTGCTGTGTAATAACTACACACCTGGAGCTGTGTAGACAGATCCATTCAACAGTATATTTTCTTGAGGAGTGGCTGAGTGATGAGCATTGAGACAACAATCCTCACCCAAACAGCTGAGATCCTTCCTTTGTGGATGTGATGGTGTCACAGACAGTGACAACAATGATAAGTTCAGATAATCAGGACTCTGACAAGCATAAAAGGGGGAATGCTATGAGAGCACCTGGGGCAACAGACGCTTGGGGAAACATTTATTTGAAGGAAGGATATTTGAGCAAACCTGAAGAATGAGTTAGACCCAAACAGGTAAAGAACTGCAAGTACCAGGGGTCCGAGGCAGGGAAGAGCCACGGTGCGGATGAGGAGATGGATCAGCCGGGCAAGGTCATGGAAATTCCTGTAGACCACACTAAGATCTTCGGACTTTTCTCCCAGTGCAATGGGAAGCTGCTGGAGGTTTCTAAGTGACATGGTCTCATTTACAGAATGCCAGGCACAGAGCAAAGAATGGAAGGTAAGATACAAGATCAAATGCAGAGAAATCAGTTCAGGAGACCACGCCATAGTCCCAGAAACGGAGGCAGCGTGGACTAGTGTTGTATCCATGGCAACAAAGAGGCAGCCACATTCTGTTGGATTCTGACCACCATCAGCACATCCTGGGGAAAGTGGAAGCCTATGTTCTCACCTTCCAGCAGAAAGGGGACAAGAACTACCCTTCCAAGACCTCCCACAGATGCTGTCCAGGCCAGTGTGGAAGAGGCCCACGCCCCCCTGAGTGGCAGCCCCTCCAGGGACAAACACTGGTCTTTCCACTTAGGCAAAACCTAACTCCAGCGATTACTCACACTCTAATCATCTACCCCATTTCCATGCAATCCACTCAAAAGTGGCCAAGAAACAGTCATCCAACTCCCCCTAGACCTGCAGGGACACCGCTCGGTCAGCCACTTGGTTTCCCGCTTCCTGAGGGAGCTTCACATTCCCTCCCTGCCTTCCTTATCCGTTATCCACACCAATGTAAAGGAAGTGGCAGCTGATTCTCCCATCAGGGTATAAAGAGGAGATATAGAAATAAGGTTATTTTAGAGAACATTAAGCCTCCCCAAACACCGTGGCAGGTCACGTGTGGGAACAAACCAATGGACTTTGTTTGACTGGAGAATATGCAAACCACGGAACTCTCCCCAGGCTGCTCTGGGCACCACCTCAAAAGAGCCTGGGCTGTCAGTTCAGGAATCAGAAACATAGTTGTTTCTGTTGTTCCCACTTTGGAGGAGACCTACAAATAGCAGAGGATTAAATTCCAGAACATTAATATTGGAAAGACAGAAGAAAGATTATCCCAGCAAGCCCAAGGGAGGGGCTGTCCTGACCAGCAATCATACCCTCCTTGGCCAAGTGGCATCCCTGGTGAGGTGGAGATGAGGACCTCTGGCTTGCTTAGTCAGACATCAAGGCTCATTTAGGGATAATTCGAGACTTTTCAAGAAAATGACAAAGATAACTTCCCTACATTGTGTTTCAAACATATCACCTACAATAATAGAAACACATAGCATGAACAGTGTCAAAGAGGAACCGGGGCAGGCCAGGCACAGTGGCTCAGGTCTATAATCCTAGCCCTCTGGGAGGCCAAGGTGGGTGGATTGCATGAGCTCACAAGTTCAAGACCAGCCTGAGCAAGAGTAAGACCCAGTCTCTACTAAAAATAGAAAAAAAAAAAAAAAAAACCTAGCTGGGCATTTTGTCAGGCTCCTATAGTTCCAGCTACTGAGGAGAAGAAGTCAAGAGGATATCTTAAGCCCAAGAATTGGTGTTT
>CAUYON010096209.1:0-47084 GCA_963573935.1 Arctocebus calabarensis
ATAATTGTGTACATTGGTGCAATCATGGGGCACAATGTGCTGAGTTTATATACATTCTGAAATATTTTCATTGAACTATTTAACATAGCCTTCATGGCCTTTTAATCACTATATGAAAATATATTTCATATTCACCTGTACCCTTCTAAGATGCACCGTAGGTGTGACCCCACCAATCACCCTCCCTAGTTCCGTGTCTTTTGACAAAGCTTTGAGCAACTTCGGTCACCTGACCTTCCTTCCCCTTCAGCCTTTTATCCCTCACTCTTGCTGTCCTGGGGGGTTTAACACTTCTCCCGCCCCACCCCCCCGTAAACTAACATACCTACGTTTATCCCAGGATGTATTTTCTAGAATTCCTAGGTAAATAATCTCAGCACAAAAGTCCTTTTTCTAAGAAATGACAGAAGGTTGTCCTCTTAGCAGGGACCGTCCATGCTCCAGACTGCCTGACCACTACGCCCAGGGACTGAGTGCCAAGCAGCACGTGAGCCCCTGACCTCCTGCAGCTGCAAAGGCAGAGACCCAGGTGGAGATAAACAGTATGAAGGAAACAGAGCAAGGTGTGGAGTGGGAGCTCAATGGGCAGAAAGTCAGGTCCCCAAGGTGGCGTCTCTTTGATTCACTCCACACTGGCAGTAAAGGCGATTGTCACACATTCGCGTTTTGGAACATGCACTTGCACCTCATTACAGGTAGGTGGCACCCTCAGCAGCCTTTGTGCACGGATTGTATTTGTAGAGTCTGCATATGTGGGTGAAGCTTTAGGCAGTAAGTAGCTTTTGCCACCACCTTTCAGTATAGAATGTCAGTGACATAGAATACACATACCACAGCGTGAGAATGTAGGTGGTTTGAGATTATAACATACATGAGGTCATTTTTGTTTGGAGGTTTTTTCTCTTAAGGTCTTTATAAGAGCCATGAGACAATCAAAAAGCAAATTCTTCCTGATCTGGAAACAAAAGCTCAGATTCTTTAGAAAGAAGCTACTCTACCTACCCTGTGTGTAATAGGGTCCTATCTCACAGTGATATCTATTTTGTTAAGCTACAAAGAGAATGCCCAATTAATTGAAGGACATTTGTGTTTACAGAGGTATCCTTTTCCTGCCATTCTTCCTTAAAGCATGTACACACTTGCACTCAATGAACCATGTGCCTGAAGAATCAGATTTAAAGAGAAAAATAGCCTCAAAGTAACAAGGTAGAATGGCTCTGAGTTCAGGTCCCACTCCTAAGCTCAAATATTCAGCCCATTATAACAACCTGGGTGGAACTGGAGACCATTCTCCTAAATTACTATAGGAATGACAAAGCAAACACATGTTCTCAATATTAAATTGGAACTAATCAAGACTCATGTGCAATATGAAAATGAAACCCAACCGAAATCAAGCAGGTAAACAGGGATAAGGAGGGGTAAAGTCTCATCTAATGGGCACACATAACTTCGACACAAACTGTAAAAAGCAATTCGTGTAGCCAAAACATTTGTACCACCATATTTTTTTTTAAGTCCACTACATGATGGGTATAAAAATTTGTTATTCTCTCTAGCTTTAGTTTACAATGGAAAGGTTTCTTACATAAAATAATTCTAAAATTTCTATGAATCTAAAGCCAGTCACTTGTATGATTACCTTATTTGAATCAATGAATCAAAAGTAAGTGTGTAATATAGGATCACAAGAGGCAGCAGTCTAAGTTTGAGACGTTAGGCAGATGCTCAAACAACTCAACGTCAAAGAAATGGGGATGAGCTCAGTCAGTCCTAAGAGTCCACGTTATATCTAAACAGGAGAAAGCAACAATGACTCTTGTACCGACAGGTAACCAATGGGCTACCCTCTGGAGGGGGCCCCTCTTGTGTAAGCACTGTCATAACATTACACCAGCTATTTCCATACCCATGTGGGCTATCGCCAAATAAGCTACAGAGGACTTCACCCCTGTATCATTCACACCAACTAGAAAGATAATCATGAAATAAACCTTCACGCTCAGCACCTGTGGCTCAACGGGCTACAGCGCCAGCTACATACACCTGAGCTGGCGGGTTCGAATCCAGCCCAGGCCGCCAAACAATGACAGCTGCAACCAAAGAATCCCAGCTACTTGGGAGGCAGAGGCAGGAGACTCGCTTGAGCCCAGGAATTGGAGGTTGCTGTGAGCTGTGATGCCACGGCACTCTACCCAGGGTGACAGCTTGAGGCTGTCTTTAAAAAAAAAAACCTTCAGTCTCAAATTCTGGTTTTGGAATATCCAAACTAGACAGGTAGCTTGTATGTACTAGTAGAATAAAATTAAAACAAAATTAAACATTTTCTAAATTGTTGAGGTGGTTAGGTACATAACAGCTTTCATACTGACTTTCCCTAGTGGAAAAGTATAGGCGCTGACTCTGTAGACGGAAACAATAGAAAGGCTTACCTCTAGAAAGCAGAATGGGGTTGCTACCATTGGATAGAAAAGGCGGCTACACTTTTGAGTAACTCAACCTGATGTCCATGGCACAATGTGCAACCACATGGGAGGGGATACAGGAAACAAAGGGTCACAGGCAAGCTGGTGACAGACTGAGGTCTCATTCCCAATAGTCAACAGTCAAAACCTTCTTGGTACTAAGTTGGAACTAGTAGATTAACTATGCTCACATGAGAGAAAAATTCAAGGAAGTCCAACTGGGAGGAGGGGAAAGGGATTCGGTTCAGTGTCACCCAGTGGGTACATTGCAAGGGTCTATTGCACTTTCTGGGTGAAGCACACAACTACGACTCAGACTGTAACCTTACGAGAGCAAATTATGTAACCTATTCTTGTGGACCCCTACATTAATCTGAAAAAAATATTTTAAGAGCAATTGTGGTCCCGAGCCACTGGTCAGAGTCACCCCTTCGGCAGGGGTGAGTGGTGAGCAGGGGGCAGAGCAAGTCACACCACCAGGTAAGCACGAGATGTCAGGCGGGAGGACAGCTGAGGGCAGAGGGAGGCTCGAGTGGACGGGCAGGAGGCACAGGACAGTAGCCAGTTGCGACAAGTGAGTGGCCGTGGGAGCTGCTTCTCATCCCACGAGAATCCGCCTTCAAGTTTCCTCCTGCAGACGAGGAGTCTTTGCTGTGAACCCACGTGGAGACCTGTGCAGTACAGGGCCCGAGAACTGTCAAACACCTAATCCCATCTTGGCGTCTGCATAGCACACAGCCAGGAGTAGAAATGTTTTAGTTTTAACCAAAAGTGAAGCCCTGGAATCAATGTGAAAGCAAGCTTACAAATCTGTGCAGATATTTCCAAGGCAACCTGAAAAGACCATCTTTGTAAGCCAGATGACTAGGCCCAATGCTGTCTCACTTTCAAACCATGGATGTTAACTATTTCAAAGACGTGTAGCTGAGGTGTATGGACCCTCCCTTCTAAGAGTTATCCCCTGCCCCCTTCTAATCCTAATACTCAAGGCTTGACAAGTTACCTCTCCTTGGCGCTGGGTAATTATCTTGGATTCTTAAATTCTGGTCTCATTTTCCACTATAACAGCATCTTTCTGCTCACGACACAAGGGAACTCAGAAGTTTCTTGGGCATAGCTCACGGCTTCCCTATCAGAGCCTGAAGAGGCCCATCACCAAGCATCCAACGTTTCAGTGGCCAAAGGAGCTCATACTGATCAGTGAGGTCAGAATTCACATTTGTGGTGACTGGAAGCTCTTTGGATCCTGACTGGGACCAGGGCATCCCTTTACCACCAACTCTGACATTTCCAAGTATTCCCTGGAGAAGACTCCAGACTCCAATGATAGCAAGACATTTCTTTATGTAGGAAGTAGATGATTTTCACGTAGGTTTCTTGGCTTTGAATCTGCAGCAGAAGGATTAAGGTCCATCTGACGTTAAGGTCCCCTCCAAGTGAAACCAATTAGAAGAGTTTATCTTCCTCCAACGAATGAGCAATTCAGAGTTTGTCCAAAAGCTAATTGTAAAATACCAATCTTCCCCTTGTCAACTATTTGCCTCTGATTAATAAGATGGTTTAGAAATGTGGATTGCCACACTTTCTAGAACCTGTGCCAGCTCTGAGCACCAGTGAGCAGAGAACAGGTTCATCTAGAAACATCCTTTCCCTGAACAAACATGAGTAAGGAATACGGTGATAATGTGAGGGGCATTCCTGATATGCCACAGTTGTATTTTATTAGCAGTAACCCAGAGAATAAGGCTTCAGAAAAGGTTTAAGATGAGAGAGAAAGGGACTCATACAACTGAAGGGGTAAGGAGGCCTCGGGGGCAGAAACTGCTGCAAGAACCATTTACCGAAGACTGAATTCTGTTCCATTCCTGCCTACTCCCGCCCAACACTGCTTGCAGCAAGCCTGTCAGGTGGTGTGCGGTCCATGACAACCTTCTCTCCACAGATGCAAAGGGTTGAGTGCACCTGTAGCTCTATGCAGGCCAGGCCTGGGTTGGCTGAGACTCTAAGGATTTCTGTTCCTTCTACCAACCTGTACTCCCAACCCCAGACCTAAAAGATTTCCTAAATAGGGTTGGAAGAATAAGAATGCAATAGGATTACAATCGGGAAAGAAGTAACCTGGCTTGAATATGAGACCAGAATATTCTATCCTAGAACGTGCCACTTTAGCGTAGATTGTTTTGAGCTGAAGACGACTGAGATAGAAAAAAGCTCTGCCTTCCCTTTATTTGGCAAAAAGGACAAATTCTCAAAGGGGTCCCTGCTCCCCTCTCTACTGCAAATGACTACAGTGCACTACTGAATATACTGGCGCTTGGTTCCTGAGCTGTTTCATGAACATCCTTCCTGCCATCGTACTCCTCACACGCATGTTTGTTACAAGCAAGCATGTTTTGGGAGCCTCAGATAAACACCTGTGTTTTCTGGCCATTGACACTGAAATTAAGTCATTGGCACCAGGGAGGACAAACGCACCTGAGTTTCTCATCTTGGAGATGGCCTCAAAGCAATCTCCACAGCTCACTCAACCAGACTCCATCTTACATTTACCTTCCCACAATTTGCCACTTCTCGTGGTTCAAGTTCCTCTTCCCTTGTCACTTCTCCAGAGTTTTTCTTAGTTCAAGATGCTCCAGATAAGCCAGGGCTCTAAGGCCACCTCTTTCAGCTGTTTTATTCTCCAGATCTCTCTTCCAAGTTTACATGAAATATACATGTTAATGAGCTTTCAGATTTCTCTTGTTAGAAACCTTATTCCTTCTTCACTTTAATCAACTCTGGACAGAAATTGTAAAAGTGGTGGCTATTTTACAAGCCACTGTTCACCTGAATGGCCATTTCATGTGGGGCAACACCTGGAGATTGTCTATTGCCTTTCAAGGCCGACTGTCATAAGCCGGGGAACTGGTCTCCATGGCACCAGGGAAGGGGCCCAAGGTACTCTGCACTCAGTGAAGTGCTAATTGGCCCTAAATTTAGTCTAAAATACTATGAAGATAGTCATCTTGAGGGCAAGAGACATTCTGACTTGTAACGTATGGGAGTGGTAAGGAGAGCTTGTCTGACGTATAGCGCTAATTGGCAACACTGCGAATAGGCCTGCACTATAAAGGTATAAAAATGGTAAAGATTAAAGAGCAGAGATATCTTCACTGCTCTGGAATCCTGGATTTTCCATAAATAAAAGTAAAACTCTTGACTCTTATCCACTTCTCCATTGATGGACTCGTGACAGGCAGACGCACTCCTTGGTCCTGCAACAGCTACAGCTTTCCATAACGGAAAGGACCTTTTTAAATCAATACTTTGTCCTTATGAGAATGGTGTATATGCTGGAAAGCTTAGTTATAAGCAGTTAGGCATCCACTGTGTGACATTTCCATCAACCACAGGCCACAACGCCAGTGTTCCCATGAGATGTGTTTACTCTACTTATTTCATGTTTATATACACAAATACATGCCATTCTGGCTCGGCGCCTGTGGCTCAATGGGCTAAGGCACCAGCCACGTACACCTGAGCTGGCGGGTTCGAATCCAACCCAGGCCCGCCAAACAACAATGATGGCTGCAAACAAACAAACAAAAAAAAACACAAATACATGCCATTCTGTTACACTTGCCTACAGTATTCAGTTCAATAATTTATACAGGTTTGTAACCTGGGAGCAATAGGCCAACACAGCCTTAGGTGTGCCCTAGGCGACACGGCCCAGGTCTGTGTCAGCGTACTCTGATGCTCACAGAATGAAATCACATCTAGATGTATTTCTCAGAATGTGTCCCCATTGTTAATCTACATGTGACTACAAGCACACAGCTGCGTCAATTTCAGCATTACACCAGCCTAGGCATAGCTTTTCCAGCTCCGTTTAGGAAACTTTCTAACTTCTCCCCTGCGTTTAGTCTAAGAAGCCTTACTGTTACTTATTTCTCCTATAATGCTAGATTCATTAGCTAGCAAGTTGGCTTTAACCTTGAAAATGATAAAGAGCCAGACGACTCTAATCCACCCATAATGCTCCTCTACTGGGTGGTAACTGCTAGGACTCACCAGATTGCAGGTGACAAATACCCAGAATTGGCTGAAGTAAAAAGGGTATTCGTGGGCTCACAAACTGGAGACTAAATGTCGTGATAGTTCCAGGTGAACCTAGTTCAAGAGGCTCGGTTTGACCCAGCAGCAGATTTCCTTGTTTTCTCTACCTTCCATGGTACCACATTCACTCCCAGGGTCCACAAGGGGTTCCACGGCCAGTAGATGGGAAATTCCAGGCTCTCCTTTCATGATGGCAAATGCTCTGTACTTCAAATATTTCTTACAAAGCTGAGAAGATGTTAGTCATTTCCAGCAGTATCTCCATGGGCTTTAGCAGTGTGCCCATCCCTGGGACACAGGGACACGTGGGCAGGGAAATGGGACATGCTAATGAGCTACAGTCAGTCGACGTACAGCTGGGAGCACGAGGGGCAGGTTGATCTCCTCAGAGAAAGTCAGGGGTGCATCTGACCGACAGTGAGGGGAATAGTGAGGCAGCATCTGACAGGCGTCTTCTATAACACACAAAGCCAGTACACGTCCCCAGGCCTCCTGAGTTCACCATGCTTCTCTCACCCTTCTCCAACATTGAATTTCCAGGCTGCAATTCTTCCTATGAGTCGGAATAAAGTTAGATTCCTGTGCGAGTGCTGAAGAGGAAGAGCCCCTAGTGGACTCCCCGGAAATGCAGAGCAGTGCCTTATGAATCTGAACGAGGTCAACTTTGCTGCCCTGTGGCACCCTACAAACCAGATGACAGTCAACTTTCTACCAAGCCAAAGGCCCATAACCCTCTATAGTAAAACAGTCGAGCTCTTTGAAAAGTATCCTTTTACCACAAAAGTAGCATCCATATGCCAGTCCATCATCTGTGGCCTTGTAAATGCTTCGGGCAGCTCCCCTGTGACATCCAGGTGATGGATATGGTAGTGGTAATTCAGTTCTGTGGAATCTGCACACCCCCCGCATCCCCATAGAAAGGGGCCCTTAACTGCCCCAGGTGCAGACACCACCTTTGCTCTGCTCAAGCAGGTCGTTCTCCCCATTCAATAAACCTGGCCTGAATATCTCCACTCTGGTCACCTCTCTGGGTGTCATGGCTTACACCTTTCAGAAACTAACCTCCAAGAAGCTAAAAAGAATTGTCCCATGACCTCCAAGCTTGGACCTGTCTGTACATACTTCCTGTATGTACATACTTCTTAGCTTTGATCATCCCAGTTTTCTAACAAGGAAGAATTTCAACCTTTGTTTTATAGGATTCCCTGTGTTAACTAATCAAATCGTTTCAACAAGTCTAAAGCCAACATATTTCAGCCCCATCCTGAAGAACAAGGAAGAAAATGTCCCATTGGCTCGGTGCCCATTAGCACAGTGATTATGATGCCAGCCACATGCCCCAAGGCTGCGGGTTTGAACTTGGCCCAGGCCAGCTAAACAATGACAACTGGAACAGAAAAATAGCTGCATGCTGTGGCAGGCACCTGTAGTCCCAGCTGCTTGGAAGACTGAGGCAAGAGTTTAAGCCCAAGGGTTTGAGGTTGCTGTGAGCTGTGATGCCACAGCACTTTACCAAGGGAGACATAGTGAGACTGTCTCAAAAGAAAAAAGTTGTCCCATTCATTTTGGAAAATTATAACTAAGTCAGAACTCACCAACCAGATAAAAACCCATCCTGACACCACTCTCTGTGCACTAACACAATTTATTCCTCATCCCCCCGACATTCTGCAGCTTTGGTTCTGCCAACTGCCAGAGGCACCCCTCACTGGGACCTGGAATACTCCAGGGCCGACTGGAGTATTTCAAGTTTTCTTAGTGATTTGCAAATATCAGTTGCAACTGATTGATAATGAGGATATTTTGAAGGAAGTATTCGAAGTATTTGAAAATAACCCCAAATGATCAGAAGAACTCCTTTACCCCTCTATCTGAAGGGGCCAGATATTAAAGACAGAAATGCTCCAGAGGCATGAGGGCAGCTCCTTCTGGAGTTTAAAAGTCTGTCCACAGCACTAGTGCTGTTTTGGGATTAGGAGAAAGACAGTTTATGTTCCAAGTGCTGGCTGGACACTTCTAGTTCTGTGGCAGCTGGCCTGTCTGCCACGACAGCATTCCTCTCTGACCCATGTAGTTGTCTGTTTCAGGCAACATCTACCTTAGCGGAATAAAAAGTGACCCAAGATGAGACCATATATTGATCTTTGGCAGAGACCAAATGACCTGGCTGTGGGATGAATGGAAAAGGACTAGAGACTCGGAAGGTTGTGAAAAGGTGAGTGAATTTACACGTGTAAGCACACTCACCCCACACAGTGTAAGTGCCTTACTCTCTGCATTTCTCTCAGACCTGCTGTGAAATACCAGCCACAGGAAAAAGCACTGAGCAGCCCAACAAAATGAGGCAGCCACTTGGCCTTAGCCAAACTCTGCACCAGTTGGCACATGAATACAGCAGACAATGGCAGAGTGAGGGTACGTAAGGGCCCAACATGGACTGACAGCTTCCAAGGACAGCCGAGCTACTGCTGTCTGAATGCCCAGCTTGTCAACAGTAGAGACCAAGCTGAGTGCCCACTAGAGTACTCTTTAAGGAGGCCAAATCCACAGGCAGGAAAGTTGGCTGTGTTCAGTTCCTTCCATTCCAGAAAAATCAGCAGTGTAGTCTTATAAGCATAGATCCATAATCTTGGCGTGAGCTTCTCTTTCCTGCTTGCAGAGCCTCTACTATCACTCCCTGCGGTGTTTCACCCGCAAACTCCCACACAGCAGAGCATCTTAGTGCACTGAAGTCACGGGAAAGGTGGAGAGTGGCCCCTGAACGTAGAACCTACTGGTCCTATCACACAGAACACAAACATTCAGAAGCGCGTAGCCTCTTTGAAAGTTGATACAACCCTCAGAAAACAGTCCTAGCTGGCCTGGCTCTGATAACAGGATACAAGTTATTTTACAGGAATGGAGCCAAGAAATTGCAAGTCATGCAGCCAGAACATACACAGGAATAACGACTTTGACCTCAAGTTAACACCTAGAACTAAAGTCTCATCCTCGCCCCTCATCCCAGAAATAAAGGATTGAGATATGACCAAACCCCAATGCCAGAACACCTTCAAAAGAGAAGAGTCTCCTATCCAGCGATGTCTGGAGTCGAGGCTCCTTTTCCATATCTTACCATAAACAGCCAAGTTTGTAGCCCTCCACTCAAAGACTGCCAGGCCAGCACTTCTACATACCAACCTGCCCCGCCTGACCTCGTAAGTTTAATCTAACCTTAGAGTGGGGAAGATAGCAAGGGGACATAAAGCAGGGCTGAAATCTAACTGATTTTGCAATAAAGCCCTTTCTTTTCAAGAGCCGGCTTGTGTACAAAACTGGCTTCTGTACACATCTGGTGGCAAGTAATTGCTTGGTAACAGAATCACTAAAACAGGCTGAATTAAAAGATTAATGTTTAAGTAATATACTTTGGTCAAAATTGAATCTGATTTATATGAAAGTTAGTCACCTTTTTGTTGTTTTCTTTCCCTCACCCCCTCCCTCCTCTGCTCTCTCCTTACCCCATGCCCCACTGTGTCATTGATTGTCATTAATTGTCCTCAAAGTTAAATACATAGGATTCATGCTTCTCCATTCCTGTGATGTTTCACTAATATGTTCCACCTCCATCCAAGTTACTACAAACGCTGCAAAGTCACCATTATTTTTGATGGCTGAGTAATATTCCAAACATCTGAAGGATTCTTCTTTATACTAGATGGCACAGAAGGTTAGCTATCCAATATTTATGTTCTTTTGGCAAAAGTCGTCATGTTAGGTAGGCAGGCACTAATCCCCCTGCCCCTACACACATACCCCAACTCTGCCTTTTGATGGCTGGTGAGGGAGAATGTTTGCTGTAGGACAGTGTACGGAATATCCAACCATCCCCTTCCATGGAGACCAACATGGTCAGCTTCAGTTCCACTTGCAACTACTTCAGGCCATGAGAATTCAGAGCACAGCTCTTCCTGCCTGTGCTTTACCACCAGATATCAGTGATGCTGTGAATTGAGTTCTGGGGTTCCCATGCATCACCCAGACGTTTGGCTGTGCCAGATCAAAGGATAGATCACAGCTCCACCAAACAGGAGCAGCAAAATTAAACACCTCAGCTCATGGAAAGAGATCTAAAAGGAAAGAACCTATTTAGGACCCACAAGGACACAAATGTTAAGGCCCACAAAGCTGCAGAAACAGTGAGCAAGCTGGAGGGGAGAGATCTGACTGCCTGTCCCCAAGTTCTACTGTCCTGTATCTGAGCACAGGTGGCAAAAAGCACCAGGATTAACATGGCATCAAATTGCAATTGAGCCAAAACTAATAGAAGTTAACCCACTCTCCCAAACCATAGAAGAGCTCGCAGGTCACAAAGTTAAAGAAAACTGATTCAATCATCATCTGAAGCTGCCTAGAAGATGGAAAATTGGAGTAGGGAGTTACAGTCTGCATTCAGAGAACTGAAGCATTTCCTGGGAAGGAAGTTATCATTCATGCCAGGCTACTTCTGAAGGGAAGGATGTTGAAAAACGCAGTGAAAACCAGAGCCAAAAATCTGTTATAGAAACAGAAGCATTTTCAGGTAGACAGAGGTTTACTGACAGACTTTGAGACTATCTATAGCTCCTGTAATAAATCTGAAAACCTCAGCAGTCTTTTCACATGAATTAAAGGAAAGTTTGAGTTGCCCTCTGCATTATTTCGACCTGCAAAAAGTGGTCAGCACATTTCAGGTAGATTTGACACTAGATCCAGAAACTGCCCACCCTAATCGTACTGTCTGAGATAATGTGACATTTAGGAAGAATGATCCCAACACGTCTTACACTCCTCCACCATTTCTCATTCCTACCCAGTTGTCTGGAGCCGTGAGCGATTTGATACTGTTGATATTGGAAGACACTTCTGGCATGTGGAAGTGGAAGGCACAGGTGCATGGTCCCAAGGTGTGTGCACAGAGTCTTTTCCTAGAGATGCTCTCACACTGTCTTCTCCAGAGGGAAGGCTGGCAAATTCAGCATACGAGGGATACAAAGTCACACAAGTTGGCATTTTTTCCAGACAATAACTTGGGAGAGGTTTCATTTTGTGATCTGGACAATGGATCACATTTTCATATTTTCACTGACAAGTTCAAAGAAAATCTTATGCTTTCTCTGTCACACCTTTAAAAATCTTACAGTCAGTATTGTCATAGAGAAACTTACAAGTCTTTCTGTAAATGGTTCTCTTTTCTTCCTATGTTCCTGGAGCTTACTTGTAATAAATATTCTATTTCCATTAAAAAAATTAAGGGGAACTAGTAAGAACACCATAACCTCTTTCCAAGAGGAATCAGGCCCACTGGCTCTCAGATGTCTTTTGGTCTCCCCCCTGGTGCCATGGGGTCCATGCCCATGGTGGGGAGTGCCCAGCACGTGCCATGGGCAGCAGCACGGTAGACTCATTTGACTCATTTCATGACACTCCCCTTTCCTAGTAGAGACCGGGTTTCAGACCCCTCTGGAATAGATAGAATGGCCCCCAAAGACATTCTCATGTAACCCATGGAACCAGAAGGTCTTAGATCACACATATCAGCCCACTTCAAAGTTTAATGCAGTGATTTTCAACTGATATGCCACGAACATTTTTAAAAACCATTAAATTTTCAGAAGTTCAAAGCACAGCTTTTTTTTTTTTGAGACAGTCTCACTTTGTCACCCTTGGTAGAGTGCCTTGATAGCCTACCTCTCAGCAACCTCAGAGTCTTGGGCTCAAGCAATCCTCTTGCCTCAGCCTCCTAAGTAGCTGAGAGTACAGGTGCCCACCATGACACCTGCTTATTTTTAGAAACAGGGTCCCACTCTTGCTCAGGCTGGTCTCAAACTCATAAGCTCAGGCAATCCACCTGCCTCCCAGAGCGTGATCAACTTAAGTGTGACATTTTACTTTAGCTTCAAGTGTGCTGTGAGATACAGGTTGAGAAACACTGCTGTAGTATCCTCATTTGCACATAAACGTGTCCAGTGTCCTTAGCAGTACCAAAGGTGTTATCTAGTGCCCGGCTCTGTTAGTTCAGCAAAGGCAAAACGTTCCAATGTTGAGCTACAATCAGAACCACGATGGCCTATACAGATACTTTATCTGTCCAGGCTCAGCCTAGTAGGGGGGAGAATATATGTGGTCACAAATTGACAAAGTTGGGATTGCACACAGGACGTTCAGGCATGAAGGAAGCAGGGCACTTTGAGGCAACCACACTCAAGCCTAAAATGCAGTAAGCAGCTTTAGCCTTTGGGTGTGGTAGGATGAAGACATTCTACCATAGAAGTCTGTACTGAAGCTGGGCCACAGCCGGAGTAAAACCCGGAGCACTGAAGCAGCCCAGAGGCACAGGTGCAGCAGCGCAGAGACACCTGGGGAAGGACGGGACTCGCATTAGGGAGTGGGGGAGGCAGAGGCCTAATCCACAGCCATCTTTTCCAGTCAGTTACCTAGTACACAGAACCCCCTCTAGAGACTCAACTCACTTGTACAACTATAATCTCTACCACCAAGTATCCACATCCTAGTTATCCCCTGGAGGGAACTGAGAACGTGCCACCCAAAGGGAAAGCATGATCCCCAATCATGCCACGCCTGTCATCCAGTGAGGAAGCTCATCCCTCCCTCCCTCCCAGATGGGCCCAGGCAGAAAGCGTGGCACGGCAGGCTGTGGGCCTCCTGAGCAGAGACGCGCAGGGGAGAGCTCGGGGCAGACACTTAGGCTCCTCCTCCCACCCTGCCCTGCTGCTGCAGGTCCAGCTGCTTTCCCAACAGAAGGGGAAGAAATATCCCGCAGGCACTAGCGCCAGTCCAGCATAATTAGTCTTTAGCAAAAGAATCTGCAGTGGGAATAATAGAATCTTAGCTTCTGTCACATGATAGGCAAATGAACAAGCCTCACTTCTTTAACACACTAGAGATGCGGACAGAGGTGGGTGCAGGTCCACCCCAAGACAGTCTACCACAAGTTTCGAATTCTAACTCAGGTCCTCTTCAGAAGCCGCCTCACCAATATAAAATAGAAAAGGTTTCCTTTAGCCATTCGTCACATGTACCTCCATTCTATACTAACACTAAGTAATTCCGAAGAAGTCTACCCCAGAATAAGAAATGTGTCTGAATACACTCTGCCCAGGCCCTGCTATCAGGGACCAGCACTTCAGTATGGCAGACACGGATGTCCAAAACCTGGTCCTCCATCAGATGGCCTAAGGATCAATAGTTGTCCGCATGAGCATGGTGCCAGGCAGGAGTCCGTAAAACATCAGCTATAACCAGCCACATTATGCCAAATCACAGTACCCAGATGTCAATCCTGGGGCTGGGCACCTGGAAGTCCCATCTGGGCCAGAAGACCTAGGCTGGGAAGGTACCGCCTTACTAAAACATGAGCAAGGGAGAGATGGCCATCTGGGAGAAGCTTTGGAAGCAGGCAGAAGATTGAGGAGCTCTTCAACTATGGTGCACATACCATGAGAAGGGCCTGGCGAAAGATCACACCCAGCAACCTGAACCTGGACTGGGCATCTACCTTATCCACTGACCACTGGGCTTTAAGTCTGGGGAGGAATTTTCCCACTGGACAAAGCAGGCAACATGTTTCAGAGACACAGGCATCTTGGACACATATATGGAAAAACTGGTAGATGAAGAGTTGATGGGAGGTAGGACCTTCTCCAACTTCAGCTATCTGTAACCCAAGTTTAAGATTTTAAAGTACAAGCCCATATTTAACCAAATCAAGTACCTAACTCAGGAGAAGTTAATCTATTGTTGATGCAAAGGTGTCATGGTAACTGCCTGGAGGAATTTCACATTCTTCTGATTCTTGTCAACACTTATCGTTCCAGCATGGCGATGTTGACTGAAGTCGGTAGCAGCTGCCTGTTGCATGGTCTGCCTATGTTTGCTGCAACAGGCCCTGGCCGAGCCTGGGGACACACCCTCCCCAGGATCAAGGTGATCACAGCCAAGTGTTAGGCAGGGTGGATGGCGAATGCATTTTGGATGGGTTTAGGTCAGGCTGACGTGGGCTATTATTGGGATGAGTCTGATGACCCCGCAGGTGGGCTGTTTTGAGAACAGTTGAGATGCTGGGAGACTTCCAAGAAGCATCTAATACTCTTCAAAGTTGTGTATAAACCCCCCAAACTGCTTTCCATCGAGCCTACGGTCACTAGGACAGGGTCCAGTTGGCCCATTAATGTTGTGGGTTGGGGTCCCAGTTCCCCAAACCCAGCTGACCTGGTTCAACTACTGGCCTGAGCTAGAAAGTTCAACAGAAGCCCTGCGGTAACCAAGAGTGAGCAGAAACTGAAAATAGGACCGCAGAGGCAGAGGCAGTGTGGCTAGGAAGCGAAAGTAACCTACAGAAGCTTCAGGGTAGCAGATTTCTTTGGGGGATGAACAAAGAAAGTTTAGAGCACTTCCAAAGACAGTTGGAAACGGGGCCCTCTCAGGAGCAGAGGTGAGAGAAACAAGACCCAAACATCTACAGCAGAATAAATACTGTTTGAAACTGACTGCAAGTCTTTCATTGACCTCTCTGCACCTCCAGGCAGTATTGCCCTTTTCTATTGGTCACTGGTTACCTAGGTTACTTCATGCCCACTCTTATGGGCTCTCCAGACTTCCTGGTTCAGCAGGCCAGTTTCCTCCCACCCCACTTGAAGTCCCTTTCTTAATGTCCCTTCTCAAACATTCTTGTTAAAACTGTACTTGCTCTTTTCAGTTATTTCAGTGACTTTCTTGAACCACTGCACTGCTTTAAAGCAAGCACAATAAAACTCCAGCCCAGGCTACAGCGCAGTTCCCCGTGCAGAGGACCTTGGTGTTCCAAGTTTGTGACACTGGAATGTGTTGCCCAGAATGTTAAGGTCTGTGACTACCAGGATATGACCACCTGGCTCAGCCACAACAGGAACGTGGGGGTCTCTGCTGTGTAGACTCTGTCCCCCACACCTCCATAACATACAAGGATTACTCTTTCTGTAATGAGTTGAAGCTGTGGATACCTGTATCTTGCTTATAAAGGGGTTATGGCCTGTGTCCCACAGCCAGATAGCAACCTGCAGACTGGCTAGCAAGGGCTTATCTAACTTGGTGCTGTATCTGAAGAGTGGTTGCTAATAGACTACCTAACTCACTGTGTTTGGGATTAATCACCTGCCTTTAGAGATTAATTGCCTGCAGGGCATGTTTCATAGCATTTGAAAAGAGCTGAGCAGAAAGAAAAATATAAATCCTTCTTTAACACTTGCCAGACCAGTTCAGCCAGAATCACTAATAAGTGAGTATAGGGGCAGGAAAAAATATAAAGAAATTTTGGCTAATTCGCCTACAGCAATAAGTTTTACCTCTTTATAACTCTCCAATAAACAGACCAACCCTAGCACTCAGGGCCCAGCACTCCATCTTCTTTTCTTGCTATTGAGTCCTTGGGAGAAAATAAACTTTTAGATAGAAGCAGTCTTCATTAGGGTGGGAATTTGTACACGAAGAATTCAACACGAAGAGCATCATGTCTTAAGTTTCTTTGCCCCTTTTCCCCAGCTGGGGAAGCTACAACCTCAATACACTTATGACAAAACCAGCAAACTCTAAAAAAAAAAAAAAAAGTCAAAAATAGCGCCTCTAATAGTTGAGTTTTGACTGCTTGGAATTTCTTTGCCTCAACTAAAAATTGCTTTTGTGAGCTGGAGGTGGGGACCCGGAAATCAATAGTTGTCCTCTCTGGAAATCTAAAAACAATGGTTTTCACAAACCAGCACAAGAAAGAACGAACCAGAGTGGAAATGGGGAATGAGGAAATAAAACACAAAGATGGAATCAGGAGGGCTGGAGCAGCTAAGACCGCAGCCAGCCCTGAACTGTGGTTCTAGATTTATGTAGTATTTTAAACAAGGTTACTAATGATCTAAGTCTTAGCACATGGGGGTAAAGATGAATTTCATGCGTTCAGCACTCATAGCACAGTGGTTATGGCGCCAGCCACATACACCGAAGTTGATGGGTTTGAACACAGCCTAGGGCAACATGTTGAAACTGTTTAAGAAAAATCCAAAACCAAAGATTAACTTTCTAGAGGAAAAGCTGTGCTTGCTAGCAAGATAAAAAGGAAAACATGCGGGGGGTGGGGGCTTTGTGACTTCTGGCAGAGGAGAAAATGTTTGTTGTTAGAGAAGCAGCTAGGGGTCCATTCTGTCTCCCCAGGCTGGGGGGGCCCTGCCAACTCACCGCCCACCTTCCACAAATGGTCACTCTTAGGAGCCAGAAAATTTCTAGGCCATTCAGACACTAGTGCACTTAATGTTCATTTTCCCTTTTAGAACATGTTCCAAGTTCCCTAAAAGCCAAAAAATTCAGGAGGACGTGGATAGTTCATCTGACCTTCAGCAAGCCTGTGGGGTTGTCTGTCCATAGGTAGGTGGCAACTCACTGCCTAATCCAGAAAACCGGGTCAGAATCAGACCTACAGCTAACCTACATTGAAGGCTTAACTACTAGTTGTAAATAAATCCAAGAACTTTAAGACTGGTTTCACCTGGTTTCTTCTTAATGCGCCTACTGAGTATTTAAAGTGTAGATAGCTCACATACTATAAAACAGATGCGTCATTGCCACTGGTCAGGGTCCGGGACTGGTTGGTCTCCAGCCCTGGCTTATCTAGGTTCTGGAGGCGGAGGCTGAATTATCTCACTCAGGAACAATGCTCTTAGGTGCCTGAGGGCTATTTACTTTAGCAGAAGGAGAGTCTGAGGGTGAAGTAGTCTTAGAATAGATCTTAGTCTTTAGCAGAGCTTAGTAAGCTTCAGCAGAGACAGGCCGTGCTGGCGTTCTGCAAGCAGGAGAGCAGAGTCAGGGTAAGTGGGTCTGTGCTAGAAAGCGCGCTCCAACTGCCTTCTCCAGGTAGAGACTGCCCGTTCACTAATGTTCAACTCTCGAGCTCTCATGCTTGTTAGAGCTAAATCCCTCCCCACGCCCTTTTCACCAAGGTGTTCCATTGCGCTATCCAGGTGTTACTTATAACTCACTCCTAGCCATAGGCTATACGGGCTGCTTCATTTCCCTTTTTTATGCACAAAATAATTTTTAATATGGTAACGGCAGTTCGTCCCTTTTCTTTTCGCTAGGCAACGGAATATTTGGTGATTGTCAAAGTTGTAAATGCCAGGTAAGGGCTCTTTAAATGAACCAAGCCCAATACAGATTTATGCTTTTAGCCACCAGCTGGAGAAAAACGGTGATTGTAAAGGTCATTTCTTTACAGGTCTTTCAAAGTGAGAGACTCTTTGGCTGAGAAAATTTACAACACAAAGGCCCCGCTTCCCTCACGGAGCCTTTCCTTTGCTCCAGGAATTTATAGTTAACGGACAAACAGCGCCTTTCTCGCTGTCTTTGCGAGCGAGAATCTTGCTGCCTTTGCCGAGGCTGGGCTCGTCGCAGTCCTTATGAGCGTAAGATCCTACTGCTTGGAGCGGGAATTCTGCCTTTCCAGAGGTTCTTCTTCTCGCATTCCTCGGTAACAGATTCCATCGCTTTCCCCGCCCCTTTGCCACTTCTGCTTGTGGTAGCTGGCGACCCAAGCTGTCGCCTTTGGCCACTTTCTACCTTCAGTAGCAGGCAGAGACTGCTTTTCCAGCAGTTTCTTCGCATTTGAATCCAGACCCTTTTTCAAATGGCGTTCCCTAACACCTTTTAGCATGGCCAAGTTCCTGTCTCTTTAACGCAGGCTCCCTTCGGTCTTTCTACATTTCTCACCCCAAACTTCGTGTCACTTATCTTTTCTCCATTGTCATTTATTGGTCTGTTTAATCTCCCCATGTTTATCTCTGGGGCGCCAAAAGGTCTGGCACACTGTGGGCAGGATTTCTCCTCTGGCGTAAAGTTGGATGAATTATATAGACTTTTACCCAAGAATTGTAGAAACAGTGTTGTTTTAACTTCTGTATTTACCAGCAGGTCCTGATTCTGGCCTGATAACTTCCCTACAATACAGGGGTTCCATCTTTATCAAATTGAGAACGATGTTTGCCCAATGGAGGCCTTTTTACACCTGGGGCATACACCTGGAGATTTACATACTCTTTCTTTTCCTAGGCTTGTGGCGTTCTTTTCCCTTTCCAACATTCTTTTCTCTTATGGCCTAGCCTTCCAGTTATGGCATTTGATTTTTACTGGAGGATTTCTCCACTGCTTCTAGCTGCCCAATGTTAATAGAGCATTTACTGGCTTCACCTCAAAGACTGATCTTTTAGCGGTTGTATCTCATTTGCCATGATTTTTCTCTTCTGGCTTTTTCTGTGGGCCTTTTACCTGTTACACTCTTTCCCTTTCAAATTGAACCTTTTATTGCCTTAAAGGGACAAGAGCTCTTAAAAAGCTAAACACACTCTGGAGTCTAAGCTTTTTAACAAAACTTCACTTCCTCTGTTTCTTCATCAGCCCCCTTGATCTACCTCTCAATTCTCTTTTTAAACCGAACTCTTAACTGCCAGAAAGGGATTCGGGGCGTCCATCTCTCAAAAACTACTTCCTGCTGGCCGTGGGCGAAGATATAGGGGAAGGCAGTTAAAAGTTCTTTTTCCTAACTTAATCAACTCTTGCAACCTGTTCCCAAACTTTTCTCTTGCTGGTTTGCTGAAGGCTTTTCTCACCCATGAGTCTAAAGTCTTTTGTTCACTAAAGGTTCTTATCTAAAGGCTCTTCGGCTTTTTTCCACAGGAGAGGTGGTTAGAATTTGGAAAGACAAAGCACAGAAAAGAAACTGAAAGAAGGTGGCCTGTTGCTGGCTGTCTTGTTGGCTGTCTTTTTCTCATTTTTCCCTATTTTTTCTTCGCTTATTCTCCCTTCAGCCCACGTCTACTAGATCTCAGTGGCTTGCCGATTCTGTGCTGCTGACTGCCATTTGTCATTGCCAGTGGTCAGGGTCTGGGATGGCTCCAGCCCTGGCCCACTGAGCTATTATCTCCCTCAGGAACAATTGCTCTTAGGTGCCTGACCTTAGCACAAGGGAGAGAGTGAGTTTGAGGGTGAAGTAGTCTTAGAATAGATCTTAGTCTTTAGCAGAGCTTAGTAAGCTTCAGCAGAGACGCCATGCTGGCCTTCTGCAAGCAGGAATCAGAGTAAGCGGCTCTGTGATAGAATGCATGCTCCCGACTGCCTTCTCCTCCAGCCTAATATAGGGCCAATCTGTGCCTCTCAATACCACAGGTGTAGAGACTGCCAATTCACTACTGCTCTCATCTCGCGAGCTCTTACTTGTTAGGAGAGCTAAATCCCCATGCCCTTTTCACCAAGGTGTTCCATTATTGAGCTATACAGGTGCTTCTTATAACTCACTCCTAGCCATAGGCTATGGGGGCTGCTACACAGATGCCTCAAGGCTATCAGCAGGTAACTCCCTGTGTGAGGGAAATTTCCCAAGTCTCAGGAAGTCAGTCTCCATCCATGGCAGTATCAAGGGAGGGTAACCTCAGGCAACAGATACTCAAACTAGGCCTTGGCATTCCTGCTCCTGCTAGTTCTCATCCTACTCTGACCCTGGATTGAGGAGATATTCCCAAATCCCCCACCCTCCAAAAACACTTTTCCATTTTCAAAAGTTTATTTCTTAGCTGATCCAGGCCACCATTCTGTTGTGGTCCAAATACTTGCTGATAGGGGAGAAGGACAGTACTGGAAAAACAGTGTTTCGGGACTCTGATGTACCCATTGACTTTAGAGCTTCATCCCCTGACCGTCCATGGCAGGTGGGAGAATCAGAAAAACATGAGAGTACTGTATCAAAAATTCTTGTAAATTGGAGCCACAATGCTATCACCCGACACCTGTTAGAACAGCTTTTATTTGACACAGACTCTCAAGGTATCGCCCTGGGTAGAGTGTCTTGCATCATAATTCACAGCAACCTCCAACTCGGGCTCAAACAATCCTCTTGCCTCAGTTTTTCTATTTTTAGTAGAGATGGGTGGGGTCTCACTTTTGCTCAGGCTGGTCTTGAACTCGCAAGCTCAAGAAATCCACCTGGCATGAGCCACCTCACCCAGCCACGATGGTTTTTATTAAAAGATCCAAGAATACATGCTAGCACGAATGCTTACAGAGAGGAACACTTATGCCCTGTTGGTGGGACTGCAAATTATAACATGTGGGAAATATGGATATTTCTCAAATCAAAGTAGAACTACCACTGGATCCAGCAATCTGACTACTGGGCTTCTATCCAAAGGAAGTCATTTTATCAAAAGATACTTGCATGCAAATGTTTATTGCAACACAATTCACAATTGCAAAGACGTGGAATCAAATCAAGTTCCCATCAATTCATGAGTGGATTAACAAAATGTAGATGTACACCATGGACTACTACTCAGCCATAAAAAGGCTAAATTAATGCCTTTTACAGCATAGAACTGGAGACCACGAAATTTCCATATCTCAAGTATGGAAACATGAGCATGTGTATTCTCAAACTGGAGCTAACCAAAGGGCACATGTGAACAGAAGTAAAAGTCATTGGAAATCAAGAGGGGACAGAAAAGAAGGGGAGGGTCAAGAACTTTGTGGGTACCATGAACATGATTCAGGCAGTGGGCACACAGTCTTGACTCAAGCATTACAAAAGCTATCCATGGACCAAAGACATTTGTACCCCTTGATATTTTTAAATGAAAATGCTGCAAGGACCAAATGAGGCATGTCTGATTAGACCACGCCTATAGCATGTGACCTGTTTTACAAGTTTTTATGCAAAAATCCACACTGCCAGCATTACATGTTACTAATTGGCCAAAAACACTCATCACTCCTACGTAGCATTAGCTAAAAGTCAAGTAGTCTATTGCCATAGACATCGGTTACTGTTTCTGCTGTGCAAATTAATTCAGAACTTCAAACAGCAGACTTTGTTATCCTCCATATTCCAAGGGCTAGGAATACAGGCATAGCTTAGCTAGATGCCTCTTGTTCAAGTTGTCTTATGGAGGTGCAGTTGAGCTGTCGGCTAGGATATGTTCTCACTTGAGGGCTCAGCTGGCAGGGAGAGATCACAACCTTACTCACAGCAGTTGTCTGACCTCAGTGCTCACAATGCCCACCCCCCAATCTATGGTTTGTGCTTTCCAGTTTTTACCCATAGTTTGAAAGTATTGAACACATAACTCCAGAAATAAGCATTCCATAAGTTTTATATTGCATGCCATTCTGAGTAGCTTAATAAATTCTTGCACCATCCCACCCCAAACATGAGTCAGCCCTTTCTCCAGCATATCATCCGTATTGCAACCCAGCCCTCGGTCACTTGGTAGCCATTGGCGTTAACAACTCAGTTGTCCTGGTTTCAGTGTTCAAGTGACTTATTTTACTTGGCAATGTTCACAAAGTGCAAAAGTAATGATGCTGATGTATTATAATTGTATTTTTAATCTTACTGTACCTAATTTTGAGACTAAACTTTGGCATAGGTATATGTGCATAGAAAAAACAGTTATCTACTATCCGTGGTTTCAGGTATCCACATGGGTCTCAGAATGTATCCCCCACAGATAAGGTGTGACTACTATACTTCCCAGCTCACTCAGTGGTGAACTTTAGCTCCTCACCACCTGTTGTACTGAGGGTTTCTGTTCCCCACCACGGTAAGTGGGCCACTCCATAGGGTTATTCACAACATGGCTTGATTCTCCAAGGACACATGCTCAGAGAAAAATAGGACCCCGAGATAGAATATGAGGTCATGGAGACTGGCTTCTAAATGACATATCACTTCATTATTCGTCTACAAGCAAGTCACTACATCCACCCTCATTAAAGGATCTTTTCAGGACACATCAGCAGAGCCATCCCACAGGCTGCGGGCCGCACCTGAGTTGTGCTCTATCTGGCTCACAGGGCCCTAGAATTCTTGGTTGCCTGGTCCTTTGCCTCTTGGTTCAGTATCTCTATGAGTCTCACCCTGACAAACTCCATTAGGGACCTGTGCTTCTGAAGGGCTTCAAAGTTGCATCCCTCAGAAGGTTGTCATACGATGGAGCACCTGCTCAAGACAGGGCTGATGCAAAGTCGGATGTTTGCCAGCCGTTGTTTCCACATGGCATTAACACGCAGCTTCCACAGGCTGCTCTAATCACACTGTAAACTGAGACCAGATGTCAGTGTTGGGGAGGCTGATGATCGTGAATCAGGCTTCACATGAGGAATCCCTCCCCTCAGATCGTCTGGCCCCTAGACAGCCCACGCAGTTTCTGTGTTTACACCAGCACCTGCTCCAGGCAGGAGCCCTTATCCACTCTTCTGGCTGAAGGCTTAGAGTCAAAGACATTCATGTTGCCATGAAGCAGGCAAGGGTTAAAAGACTGCCCCATCCTGGGTAGAGCCCTGTGGGTTCTGTCCCTTGGGACTGTACGAAGGCTGGCACAGGACTGTCCTGCCTGCAGACCTCTCCCCTCCTGAGGGCCCTGGGCAGAACCTAAGATAGCTCTGCTCCAGCTAATGCACGAATTCTGCCTGGGCTGTGCTTCTCTGAATAGGTTTCCATCAAAATGGCAAAATAGTCTCTCTGGATCTGAGAGCTGGACACAGCTAGAAGTCACAAGGGAGCCTAGTGGAGGAAAGTAGCAACCCTCCCTAGCCAATGGGGCAGGAGCGAGTCACTGGCCAATCAAAGGGCACCACAGACTTCCTCCTCCCAGGTCCAGCTGCCCTTCTCACAGACCAACTGGGAAGTCCCAGAGTGATTGCTTTTTGTGGCCTGATGAGATGGTGTCATCTTTCTTCTGATTTGGGGCTCATGTGGTATCTAGGGGAGCTCAAAGAGAAGGAGTTCAAAAAATTTAAGGAACATTTCAAGCAAGAGACTTTGAATCTTAAACTCAAGCAAATTTCCTGGACCAAAGTGAAAAAATCATCCCGGGAAGAACTGGCCAACCTGCTCATCCAGCAATACGAGGCACAGCAAGCGTGTGACCTTAAGGATATTTCACAGGATGGGTAGGCAAGGTCTCTGTGCTAAGGCCCAGAGCACGCACACAGGCTGCCAAAAACTAGTTTTGATGAAGAAACCCAGATACTGACAGCCGTGGAGACAGAAATCCTTACTTGACAATCACAGGCGTTTGGTAGATCAGAGACGGGAGCACAGCGATAGTGCCCTGGTTTCAGGGAACCGGGACTCGTTCTGACTCGGTCACCTGTGCAGGTGGAATCAGGGCTTTTACTCATGCCACCCTGTATCCACATAGTACAAATCTGATACTCCAAGATGTGATCTCCCTGGTACCCCATTCAGATGTGTTTCCTGAAATACCTATTTTTATTTGCTCTTTGGCCTTGCATAAGCCACAAAAGAGCTTTGTGGTAAAGTTTCTACTGTCTCCCAAAGACATTTTAAACATCCAATAAAGCATATCTTTAAGAAGAATGGAGAAATACATGTAGTCTCAGACCCTCCTGCAATTAGCTAAAGAGCCTCGGCCAAGGACACACCCCTGCCCAGGTAGCCAGCATCTTATGATTTACACAGCCTGAGAGAGAAGCCCCACTCTTACCAACTCAGGATAGCTTCAAAGGCCATGGCAGCTACAGAACCCCCACAGTGCCGGCAGAGGCTCTCAGACTGCTGGCCGCTCAGCTGCCCTCTGCCCAGTTCCACTCTCAGTCCCCACCCCCCCACAGTTGTCCCTGATGAGCTTCCTCAGCTGACCTCCGAGGACTGTCCCCTGGAAGCCCCCCGTCCTGTGACTGTTACAAGAACACTCAAGACATTTATACAGGAGAAAGATGGTCCAGGCTGTTGCAAAGTGAAATGGAAGCCAAGGACAGGAGTGTCTCTAGGACAAATAGAATTCTATCTCAAGAGCTTCTGTTTCTAGAGAGGACAACTCACTATTCCCCAAAGGAAGGTCCATGGATAACAAGCCCAAGAGCTTAAGAGCATGTTAAAAGACATGGCTGGGCATGGGGGCTCTTGTCTATAATGTAGCACTTTTGGAGGGTGAGGCAGGAGGATTGCTTGAGCCTGGGACTTTGACACCAGCCTGAGCAACATGGCAAAACCCTGTCTCTACTGAAGTGACAATGCCATAGGACCACTGCACAAATAGGCCTGATTATCAAAGGCTAGGGTTGACACTAAAATTTATTATAACCTCAGAGTCAAAGCATTCTATAATAGACATACTCTTGACAATGTGAATGTTACTTTGATTATTAATATTGCTTAATATTTCGATGCAGTAACCATCTGATTTCTGAATGTATTTATCTTCATTCTTTATGAGGTTTCTAGTCCTTATCTTAAACATTGTTATTGTTCTTAAATTTTAAACCTTTTTAATTCTGTGAAGGCAAAGTGGAAACCTAATAAACACATGTATATGTAAAAAAAGCAATCATAACTTAAACTAAAAATTCAGGATATTTCTGAAGATTCTTCATAACTCCTAAGAATTCCCATATCACTATCTTCCACAATTAGGCCTTGGAAGAGAAGAATAAGCAATGGCAGAAGGTTACCTTGAAAGAAATTATTCTTAGGGATAAAGACCCAAGGGACGCCTAAGCCACAAGGGGTTACATTCTAAGGACAGGCACACGGCTAATGGCTCACTCCAAGGGGAGCCCTACCTGCCACCCACTCTTTGTGATTTTCCCCCTTGAAAAGCACTATCACTAACAAACCATGTCATGCTCTCTTCAAGTTCCTTCTCACCATTCATTCCTTTGGATCTTCTCAGCCCCATCTTCGGTAGATTTGGAGTGCTTCCCTTGATCCCTGGGCCTGTCTGCCTTCTGCACCAACAGCCAGACATGCCAGACAAAGATCTGCTCTACGAAGTCAGGTCAGCCATGACCTAAGATCAGCCATGTCAGACCCGAGTGCCATGAAAACCAGGCTCACAGCTGAGGTGGGACCTTCTGTCCAGCACTGACCTGTGGGATGTGAGGACTGACAGTGTGCAGGACTTTGCCTGGAATCACAGCCTTCCTGAAGTCCCACCAACCCCGTCCTGTCTCCCCACTCTTCTGGCTTCTCCTGCGGATATTTTCTTCATTACTTCCATGTGGATCTCAGGCCCTAAGGAGTTCCAACTGAAGCCACCTTTCTTGGTCTCATTTCCAATTCATGACTCACAGCCTTCCAGTTTTGAGGATCTGCTTGCTGTCACAGCCTTTGGAAGGAATAGACTAGGGCTTTGGCTCTCAAACCCCAGGCTTCTAGGGATCCTTCATCAGAGGCTCTGCCAGCAACTCCAGAGACACCCCCCCCATAGCAGGGACAGCAGCTTCTGGGGACTCTGCCAACGGCTAACACTTTGTCCTTTGGGGGGTCAGCCCCACAGGTATCCAAGAACATGGGGGTGAACATCCCCATGACGGCTGGATCAGCCAAGAGCAGATAGGGAGAGGGTGTGAGTGCTTTTGTTCCCTAGCACTGACTGAAACCCTGAGCTGGGACCTGCACAGCCTGAGTTCAGCCATAATGAACTAGTTTCCCACCACAGGACCCTGGTAGAGAATGTCAAGGTGAGCAGAGGTGTGATATAAAGCAACCCGTGGGCTTTCGCTGGGTTATAAGTCTTAACTCACATTCTCATCTTAGGCTGGGCTTTCCAGAAGTAGATCCTAAGACTATTCCAAACTCCTGGCCATGCCCTGCCCTCAGGGAAGCCTTCCATAGAAGGGACTTGTTTGGTCATAAGCTTCCCTGTGCCCAGGATGAGCCCATACAGGCAGAGGATGCTGTGACCCCTTGGTCGACTGGCATCTGAGCACCTTCCATCCTCCCAACCTCTGGGCTTCTGTTTTGACCACAAAGCTTTGAAAGGCATGAGCTACTTTTCCTGGCAGAGGAAAGTTGCGAAACCACCTAAGGTGTCCTGAATCAGCTGTCCTCTCCCCAGAATGAACAGGGTCGCACCTAGTATGCCGTGCACAGACATTGAAACGAGTTGTGCTGTATCCAGCTTGGCAACCATACCCCTCAGCCCTGTGGCTTCCTAGTGAATCTCTCCGAGAGGGGAAAAAGGCCTGAAGAATATGGGTGATCCCCTGAGATGGTGCAGGCGTAAGCAGCTGCGGGACATACCCAGGACAGGCCCAAGCACCTCCAGCTCTGGATGCACCACCAGAGCTCAGCAACCCTCCATAGCAGCTGCCTTGGGCTGTCACCCAGAGACCTAGTGCTTTTATGCCTAAAGATAAGGACCATCTGAGCTACTTTCATATCAACCTTAAAATATAACTCGATATCACACTGGGGATATTTAAGTTGAAGAAACAGTCATTATACTGTTTCCTAAAGCTGGAATATAACATACAGTAACCAAATGGTAAATATAACATGGCTCCTGTCAGCACCCTGCTGACCCATTGGGAGATGAGACGCTTCCTGTGCCAGCTTTAGCCCTAGCTGGACTAGATCTGATACTCTGGACAGGAATACGGCCTTCAGGAGATGCAGATGGGCTGAACAGAACCTAAGACTACAAGTGGTCACTTGGGCACCTCAGACCAAGCCAGCAGGCAGAGAAGAGGGCTGCTTAGTACTAGCAGGGCCAAACAATCCTAATCATTTGAGGAAGTAGGTTTCTGCAACGAGAATGGAAAAGCGTGTAGACTGGTATGTTGCCAGCACTAGTGGAGCTCAGGAGTCATCACTGCAGTGACGGTGTCCTGACAAGGGCAAGATAAGCAAGTGTTCAGACCCTTCAGCAGCCACTGTCCCAGTCACCCACTAGATATGCAGTCCAGATCAGAAGTACCAGCACAGCTTGGGAATAGTCTAGAATGCAGTTTGAAGAGGGAGATGGTGACTGTGCATTACATCTTGGGACTGGGTGAAGATGGCGGGGAAGTAACCTGTCACTCTCATATCATTCTAAGTGTCTTTGTAAAGGGCTGTTCAAGGTGATCAGTCAAGGTAAGGCCCAACACAGGGCAACAACGGGTCCACATGTGTAAGAAGTGGACTGAGCAGACACAGGCCTGCTGCATATGTGCCCAGGCCCCTGGAGGTCACCTGCACACATTCCACGTGCTTTGTCTCTACCCATGATCTCCTGGCACAGGGCCATGCCACCCGTGTGCAGGGCAGGCCAAGCTGTGGGCAGTCTACAGCAAGAGCCCTCAGCCAGCCAGCGAGGGACACGAGTTGGCAGAGGTCCACGTAGGTCACTCTGCAGAGTTGTCCCAGAGGGGCCTCAGAATCGGCCCCAGGTGCCTGTAGGGCTCCCCTACATCCCCCTCTTGGTCTTCCTGCCTACCCTGTCTTGTTTCTGTAACTCCCTTGGGGTGCTCCTATGTCACCTCCAATAAGTCCCTTATTCCCAACTCCTTGTCTTAGGGACTGCTTATAGAATAAAAACTAAGCGGGTGGAAAAATGGAATTGACCGAGTTTACCTGAAATTCTTAACCCAGTAATTTAATTTTGGCAAGTTTAACTGGGTTAAAATGTTGAGGTCATTTTAGGTAGAGAAACAGGTGGGTTGCCTATCTTCAACTAAGGATTCAGGCATGGCAGGCCAGTTTGCCTGTCTCCCCATCTATTCAGACTTTTGGTCTAGAAATTATGCCATAGGGCAGGAAATCTGACTTTGCTTTTTCTGGGTCACAAAAACTTTGTGGGAGAGAATAGATTTAAGAGATTTGAAATTGAGAACCTGTCTCATCCACGGTAGTTATGTATTTATACAGCAGATCATCATCTGGTGTAGACATGAAAGATATTTTCCACATACAGCAAGTCCAGATAGGCAGAAAACCAACATTTCTACTGCAGTGGTGTCACCAGAACAATTCCTTTCTATCCTATCATCTTTAGAATATTGATGTATCAACACATTTCTGAGGTCTGAGACAGCTAAGCTCCAGATACTTCAGACACATATAGAAAAGATCTGTCCAGATCTGCTATGCTGTTTCATCAAAATGACTTTCCCAGAAGCCCTCTAGCAGACTTGTGTCTTAATTGCTTACATTCTTCCTACCACCTTAAGCAGATTTAGCGATGTATTTTGGCTTCACGACTTCTTTGGCAAGCAAGAAGGGGTTACATTTGGTGGCTAGGTAGGCCAGCCAGTAGCATAGGCCTGTTTGAGTCTAAAATGAAGAGCTAAGGCTTAAAGGAGTAGGGCTTAACTCCTCACAGGGCACACACAGCTTTAACTTCATAGCTAAATAGCTGTTGCTAAAAGGCAAAGAAATCTCAAGCACCACAGCTACTTACAGACCAGTGCAGGTGGACTCCAGGGTGCTGGGAACCAGGCCCACCACAAGGCACAACATACTCCTTCCCCCTTCTGAGATCAACCTTTAAAAAGCCCCAGATCAAAAGAGGAAGTCGCTGAGCTGTTAATGCTAACCATTTCCTTGGAAGAGAGGGAATTCTATTCAAAACTGAGAATCTCAGCACACTTCCACTAAAGAGCATCTGATTGAAGTAGCAGAAGCTTGAGTGTGGTTACTCACAGAACAGATACTCCAGCAGTCTGAGTTAAAGATATTGATTTTCCTGAAGAATTTTAGTTTACAGAAATGACTGACTTCAAGTCAGTTTGTTACTAGATATTGAAACCTCATACCCAATCTTATTAATACAAGTTTGAAAAAGTGACACTGGAAAGATTGAACCCTTCCTTGCAATCTTAAATTTAAGCCACTGTCCCAAGTTCAGGGATTGGAGTTGGCAAACACTATTGGCAAGCAGAAGCAAGAGGCAAGGGTGAATGGGATTATCTGTAAGGAATTTTTTCTCAAATCGAGAGATGGGTGCTAAAATCTGGCTCTGCTCTTATACCTGTGTCCCATGGGCTACAATGAAGTCCTGGCAGATTGACATTTCTGGACTATAAGCTAGGAAGTTTTCTTATTTGAGTGAAAGGTGTCATTTATACTTATGCTAGTACATTCAGATAAAAACTTAGGCCCTATTTGTATGGGGCTTTTTTTTTTTTTTTTAAGAGTTTCAAGCTGTCACCCTGGGTAGAGTGCCCTGGCATCAGTTCACAGCAACCTCAAACTCTCAGGCTCAAGCAATCCTCTTGCCTCAGTTTTTCTATTAGTAGAGACAGGGTCTCGCTTTTTGCTCAGACTGGTCTTGAACTCCTGAGCTCAAGCAATTCACCCACCTCGACCTCACAGAGCGCTAGGGTTACAGGTGTGAGCCACCACAACCAGCCATCCCTACTCCTATGTTAAGCCTACTTCAAACTTTCCTACAATTCATACAGTAACAAGTGGAAAACCACCAGGAAAACCTTTGCATTTTTTCCTATGTTGCATGATCACTAATTATTGGGATGAGTTGATCAGTGTTTAGATCTATGGTTTTTACCATTTTGAAATTATATATTCACAGAAGTCGCAAAGATAGTACAGTGTATTGTAACACCTAACGAATAGTCATTCTGTCCTTCAGCATTTTACTTATTATCATTTACCAGGCCTGTATCACAGAAATGTTTCAGAAAGAAATGCAAACTGGTTTTGCAACCCCACAATAAGATATCAAACTTATAGTTCTCATTGTTCTTTCAACCCTCTACCAAAGAGACCAGCGTTCGGAGAGGATGGTTAGAGCAGGAGGAAATGAAGTACGAGCAGTGACCCGTGCAAGGACAGCACTGCTAGTAAACAGGGAGATCACAGCTGCACAACTTCATTAACTAGCCACCAAGTTGGAGTCGGTTTTCACAGCACTTGACAAGAACTGAGACAGGGGTGACTGTCCCCCAGTTCCTGCCAAATCACACTCCTAGGACACCTGTAAGATCCTCACAGGGAAGAGGTGGGGAAAGCAAAAAGTCACAGCTGCTTCTACCAGGCTGGCAGCAGTAACTTTTTCCCCCCTTATCCTAAAAAGCCCCAAACCCCTCTATCTTTAATGCCAACATGCCCTTCTTTCACGTTGAACCTTGCCCCCACCCCCCTTCTCACGCTCCAGGAAAGTAAAATAAGGATAGAAAGTAAACTTATCTTTGTGGCGGGGATTCTTAGCCTACACTGTGAATTCCCACCCGAATATAGCAATTATGGTCAAGATCTTCCAGCAAGGGCTAAATGAACTCTTGCCCCACAATTAGGACAAGAGTGGGCAGCTACGCTCACCGCCATGGGGTCCTTGGGAGGTTGGTGGAGGCTGATCCTGCCAGGATACACACCTTACCCTGTTAGGAAGGGGCCGGGTTTACAATCTGGGCAAAGTGACATGACTCAAAGTACAGATATAGTGCTAATGTCACATCTTATCTTTCATTTTTACTTCGTGCAATTTCAGAATTGTTTTGCTTTTGTATTCCATAAAACCATTTCTATGTAGAACCTCTAAACACCTCATACCTGTGTTGAATTATATTAAAATTGCCATCATTTGAAGAAAACCTCATTTGAAAGCTTTTGTATATGAACGTGGGGAAAGGTATACATTTTACTCTGCAGTTCTGCGATTCCATCCTGATCTCTATGCTGCTGTAATGACGAAATAAAGCCACAAGCACCAGAGACCAGTCCAGCCAACGAGGGGACCTAATGTGAAAGGAGGCAAGGCTTCCCTGAATACATGTTGCCAACATTCTGTGATTCATTTGAGTTCTACGTAAGTAAACATCCACCCCATATAGGTTCCCACTGAGTTCTGGAGTGTGGCTGTCTGCACATAGGTTCCCTCCAATATGTGCCATTAGTATGTTTACCCATGTCCCCTACTAAGACACAGGAAGCACCAAGCCCCATTAATTCCAGCCTCTGAACTAGCTTTCTGCATTTCTAATCCTATCACCCTATTCCAAGCCTCCACAATTTCCCTCCACGACTTGGTCAAAATAGCTTCCCTTGCCTACATACAATTTTTTTTTTTTGGTAGAGTGCCGTGGCGTCTATCACCCTTGGTAGAGAGCTGTGGCGTCTCACAGCTCACAGAACCTCCAGCTCCTGGGCTTAGGCGATTCTCTTGCCTCAGCCTCTCGAGCAGCTGGGACTACGTGTGCCCACCACAATGCCTGGCTATTTTTCTTGGAGTTTGGCTGGGGCCGGGTTCGAACCCACCACCCTCCGTATGTGGGGCTGGAGCCCTACCCACTGAGCCACAGACGCTGCCCAACAATCCCTACTTTTTAGGAAGTGGCAAGAATAAATTATATAATCAAATCCGATCAAATATACCTACGTGCCCCTTTACCACCTGAAACCTCAATAGCTTCCCTATTACATACCGTAAAGCATGTTAAAAATCCCAGATGGGGTCTAGTGCCAGCGTCCTGTGTTTGCATACAAACTCGTCCATTGTGTAGGTCCAGGTTTCAAACTCGGAGCTACACACTAAGCTGAACATCCTGGAGAGGTAGGGTCTGGCCTCACAATACTCAGTCTGGGGGGGTAAAGCTAAGACGTGACCACAAATTGTGAAAGTAAGTGGGACAGCACACAGGGTGGCAAGGCATGAAGGAAATACAAGTAGGCACTAAAAATAAGGTAGGAATATGAGCCAAAACCTAGATGATCAGCCTGCACCTTTAAGCAAGGTAAAATAGACATGAACCATATCCTACAAAGTTCAAGCTGCCACCAGCTACGAAAGCGATACAGGGTGCCCCCCCATTCAAGGCTGGACAGGGGACCCCTTTTGTCCTGAGCTGGAGGGACCACATTCATTCCTTGTCGATAATACTAAATGATGAAAACATGTTACTATTTGCCAAGTCCTGGCCAGGGGTAAGTTCTCAAGACCTGAAACCCCTAGGTAAAAACTCACGTAGAGACTCCCCAGTTCTTCCCCTCTGCCAGCAGCTCTCGTCCTTTTGCTTCTTCTGTATTCCTTTCTAAATAAAGTCCTGTCTTGCCATTGAGCTGTGGTCCGGGGGCTCATTCCTCAAATTCCCGAGACCAAGAAACTACTGAAGAGCAAAATTACGGTAACAAAAGGAGGCCCAGTGTAACTGAAGTGAGAAGACTGACCAAGCCAGGAGACACAGGTGGCAGTGGTCTAGAAAAATCTAAGGGAGGGAAAACTCACAAGGGGGCAAAGTAATAAAGTAATAACTGGGCCGGTTCTCTTCTAGCCTGTCAGTGATTCATTGACAGAATTCCTGAGCTCAGAAATTAGTTGGTGATATAGCTTAGACTAGACACAACTGTCCCAAGTCTTAAGCTCAAACTTTACGATCTATGCAAACTGACAAGACTCAAAGTACTCAGTTACAGAGATATCTGTGCTTGTACATTTGTTGCATAATTCATAGTAGCAAAGTGGCCAACTGATGAGTAAATGAAAATATATACACACCATGGACTACTACCCAGACATGAGTGAAATCCTGTCTTTTCAGCACCTTGGATGAAACTGGAGGCCATTATCCCACATGAAGTAAGTCAGGAATGGAAAACTGGCACTACATGTTCTTTTAAGTGGGAGCTAAGCTTTGGGTACACAGTCATAGAGTGACCTGATGGACACTGGAGCCCCAAGATGAGTGGCAGGGGAGGGATAAAATTATTAAGTACCATATATACTAATCAGGTGATAGATATACTGAAAATATTTCACCCCCATACAATATACCCATGTAACAAAACTGTACTTGTACCCCCTTACATCTATCGAGGGGAAAGAACTGCCTAGACTTGTAAAAAGCGTAGTGTTTGTGTAGTTTTCCAGCTTTCCCAGAAGGACCAAGAGTTGCCCACACTTGTCATTGAAGTTCAATGGCAATAAACTTTGACCCCTGATGTTCCCATAAACGTGGAGAGTGACAACTGGCAAAGCTTCTCCCCAAAGGTCACTAGGCAAATTGAAAACCAAATTCAGTTTCAAGTACAGGAGACGATGTGGGCCGGCTGCCATCTTGTGACCCCACACGGCCTCCAGTGCGTACTCACGTCCCATTGTTTGCTGTGCTTGATCACTGTACCCAACTTTTCCTGTAAGCTTTCCTAGAGACTTGTGCTCTAACTTGCCTCCGAGCGTGAGGAAGATGAATCGAACACTAAGGCCTGGAAGAGGAAAACAAGGTGCTGTTCGTTCTTGAAATGCACCACACCCAGGTCTCTTTGAACATGTCATCCTCCACTACTGTGACTCAGTCCATTCATTGAGATCTGACCCCAGCCCTTCTGGCACCTGTTTAACCCTGCTCTGGCCCCCATTCCTGAGGTTTTTTCCTCCTCCAAAATCTTTTGATTTGAATCAGCGCCTTTGAGTTCTGTCTTCCTCTTAGCTTCACTCACTTTCTGAGAAGCTGCTTCTACCCAGGGCTATATACCCCAGATATTCCTCTAGGACTACACTGCATGTTCATTTCTTCCACAAAGCCCTGTTAGAAGCTGCCCTGCGCAGGCTTCGGCCCACAAGTGTCCCAGGCACACAGAACTGGACTGATTGGGTGCTGCCACCTGCTGGTCAGTCCCAGCAGCGCTGCCCCAGCCACTCCCTGTGTGGGGTCTGATCCTGGGCTACCTGCCAGTATAGGAAAGGTACTCAGCCACCAGCACGTTATGAGGCATAGGAAAAACCTAGTCACTTAAGAGCAGTGACTGATACTCAGGCACTTCGTTGTCCTGGACTCTGAAAGCCATCCCTCAACATGAGATCAGATGTCATGATCTGTTTTATCTGTTGGAATAAGCCAGGTGAAGGAGTCTGCAGAAGTGTCTTCTAGCCTTTAAGTGAATTCTTTCCCATGAAATTCCAAGCTGAGATCCTTTCAGCTGCATTAAGATGGTGTGCCTGGGTGACAATGCTTGGAAGGGAGACCTTGTAAGAGACGCCTGTGAGCAAACGCAGAGCAGCACTGGGTTGGTCTGATGGATACGTGAGCTCCCGTTTCCCCATGCTTCCCCCAAAGAAACTAGCACATGAATCAAAATTTTGTTTGCTGTGAATGTAGGATATGAGGTCACTGCTCTGTGGACCTGTGTCCGGGGGCTTGCACAGGACAGAGCATACTCTTGGGTACAAGTGACAACTAAACTGTATTGGCATAAAACTCGTTGACTCACAAACTAAAAAGTCTAAATGCAGGAGGCTGATTCAAAAGGTTCAGCTTCACCAGAAGCCAGATTTGTCTCGCCTACCCTCTTCCATGAGAGTCACAGGGTCCAAAAAGAGCCATACCCTAGCCATCTGGATGAGAAATTGCAGCCATTTTCTTTATGATAAGAATTCCAGACCTGTTTAATTTTTCTTCCAAAGGCTCTTCTGGAAATGATGCTGGCTAGATCTCAGGTCTTGGTGGCATGCCCCTGTAGATAGCAGGCCCAGCCTGAACTGTCACTGTAGTCCTGAGCGTGTGGAAGGGAAGTGGGACACCCTAAATCAGCTAGTCAGATCTGTGGGGAACGGGCAGTTCCTCTAAGGATGTCAGGGGTGCATCTGGCCAATGTGAAGATACGTGCTGGGGAAGCACCTGACAAGTGTCTGAGAAGTAAACAGTTGTGGGATCACGTAGGCCTTCTGAGTTTAAGAATCCACCCTGAGGAATGGGCGTGTTTCCCCACTGTAAATGCTCAGGTCTAGCTCTGCCTTTCACTATCACACTTTGAGACCAATCTCAAAACTCAGAACTGCAAAGTTTAGCAGTTTGGGGGTGGCTCCTGTGGCTCAGTGAGTAGGGCACTGGCCCAAGTACCAAGGGTGGCAGGTTCAAACCCGACCAGGGCCAAACTGCAACAAAAAAATAACCAGGCATTGTGGCAGGTGCCTGTAGTCGCCACTACTCAGGAGGCTGAGGCAAGAGAATCGCCTAAGCCCAAGAGCTGGAGGCTGCTGTGACCTGAGACACCACAGCACTCTGAGGGTGACAGAGTGAGGCTGTCTCTAAAAAGTTTAGCAGTTTTATTAGTTGACTTGTGCAAATACAGACTTCTGCACAAACCCATGTGTGAAATCATGAAGTGATTATACCTCAACAGCTCTACCAGCAGCTTAGAAATTACGGGTGTACTCTGATCTGAGGGGTACCCTCTTCCACCCATCCCACAGGAGCTATCAACAGGCTCTGCAATACAGCCAAGCAAAAAGTCTTTATTCTACCGCATTTCCAATAAGTCTCCAAACCTCTTAAAGCCACCTTACCAGTCTTAAAGTCTTGCTGAGCTGAAGCCTACATACGTGAAACTGAGGCAGAGAGGTAATAAAGTTCTCAATGCTCCCTTTAGCTGGGACTGAGAGCCGTTTAAGCACCTGAATACCTTCACCTGCCAGATCTAGAGTTAATGAGACCATAAGTGGGCTTTAAACTGTTTGGCAATACATCTGCACCCACACCTCAGGCTTCTCAGGGTTCTGCTGGCCACAGATAAAGGCTCTACTCATGTCCTGCAGTAGGGAATGTAACTGACTAGGGCAGGGAGACTGAAGCAAACCCATTTCTACAAGGCAGGGGACCTCCCCTCTCATATTTGAATCAAACGCTCATTGGCCCACCTAAAATTTGTTACTTCACTACAATCTGAGGCTTCACACCTATCCTCCTCCCCCCCTTTGGGGGATGAAGTCTGCCCTGTGGCTTCCCCCTCCCCCCCATAGACGTCTCTCCAGTAAATTCCTCCCTGTCCAATCCTGCCTGATAGGACCCAGCCCAAACCAAGTTTACCCACTGACTCTCCCCACCCTGGCAGTTTCCCCTAAACTTCCCTGGTTAGAAAAACTAGCTTGGTGAATCTCATCAAGGCTGTGCCTTACACCAGATGCAACCCAAACAGACGGAGCCCAGGAGCCTGCACCTTCACATGGGATTCCTGCCAGACTTGGGAGCAAGGCCAGTCACTGTGAGGAGACCTGAGGTCAATGTGATGAAGACACCAATTGCAAATCCAGAGCAGGACTAGATACAAGGGTTGGCAGCAATAGTAAGTCAGGCAGAAGATGAACAAGACAGGATTAGCCTAGTCCAAGACCCTTCCTCCACGCTCCTGTCCCTCTGCTGACACCAACAGTGACCCCCCGGCACCCTCTGTGGAAGGTGGGGGGAATCAGTCAGACCCTGCTGTCCCCCTGAAAAAGGAAGGAGAAGCCCTCCGTGACCACCATGTGGAATCGTGTCCCACCCGTCTGGTGATGCCTGACATTCTCCAACCTGCTTCAGAGGGCAAGGAGGGCAAGGAGGGCAAGGAGGGCAAGCAGCTCAGGCAGCATCCTCCACAGCTTTCCCTGCAACACGGACGTGCCTTCAAAACAAGAGCTCCTCGACTTTCTCCCCAGAAGCTGGTCTTCCTCTCAGGCCCTGACTCCCGGCCCTCCCTCACCTCCAAAGAGCATGGAAGGCCTATTGTGACATAGAAAATGCCAAGCCAAGATCCACTTATGTTGAATAAGTACATCAGAAGCTAAGTGACCTAAAAAATGCCTCTCATTCTTCACATTCCTTCTAAAACAAGGCTTCGTTTCCTGAGTTCCTGGAACTTGATGTGGTTGAAGATGGTAAACAAGCAAACTGGAAGAAAAAGCACATTAGCTTTTACACTAGCTCCTATTTACCTTGTTTCTTGCGTTAATCCCTAGCCTGGCACGGTTCCCACCTTCTGGGAAGATCAAAGGCGTCAGGGATTCTTCAATGAGCACCACGGCCACCTTGCACTTAGCTACTCACGATGATCAACATGAATCCAGCAGTAACTCGGGCAGGAGTAACTTGGGCCTCCCAAGACGGGATCCGTAGCTGAGGACCCTTCCATGCTCCTGTCCCTTTGCTGGTACCAACAGTGACCCCTTGTACTCCCCTACGGGCAGAGGAAGAGTCATCCCGACTCAGACCCTGTTGTCACCTGGAACAGCCAAGGAAAGCCTCTCCCTGACCACAGGTGGAACCGCGTCCCACCCAGCCATCGTGGTGGTGATGCCTCAAATTCTGACCTGCTTCGGAGGACTAGCTGACGCATCTCGTGCAACACAAGTTTTACACATTGTGGCTGTGCGTTCAGAATGGTTCTTGGCTTTTTCTACAAAAGTTGGTCTTTTTCTAAGACCCTGGAGAAAAAAAAAAAATCATTTAATCTAGGATAGTCGTCTGCTATCCTGCAGAAACCATGTTCTCTCAGACCCAGTTTCTGGCAAATTTGTTTTAAAGATGCAACTTGCCTCTTTAATTATATTCATTTGTTAACAAGGTTAACTTCTGGAGCACCGCATGTGGGACTGATGTGTTTGGAGAGAGTGAACAAGTGGTGTTCAGACAGCAGAGCCACATTAACTTCTTGCTATGCTTACTGGTTCCCTGCGTGATATGGTTCCTACAACCTGGGAAGAACCAGGATGGCCGCGATCCATTGGTCAGCATCAGGAAGACCATGTATCTCAGACTACTCAATGGCTAGCACACGGATACATTGACTCTCCAAGCAGAACAAAGTCCTCTGGGCATGAGACCCAAGTCACTTATAACCAACTTTGATAGCAACACTAAGCAGAAGGCAGTGTAGAAAGTGACCTAAGGGCTTTACCTTCAAACAGACCAAAAGGACAAATCAGAACCAGCAACAGGTGAGACCTTTAATATTAAGATTAGTGTCCCTGCCAGGAGGCAGTGCTAGCGGGGGAACTGTGTCTGCACCAGTCTGTCTACCTCACCACCACCACCACCCCCCGGACCCAGCTGAGCCTGCAGGCTGCATCCCCTAGCAGTGGTTGGTCCAGCCCTGGAACTCAGTTCTCAGCCTGAGCTCAATGCAAGACCCTGGAGGTTCCTCCAGAAGATACTGAATCGAATCTAGGAAGGACAGCAAGCAATGCTTTGAAGCCACCTGGACAGAATTTTGGTATTGGGACAAAGCCCAAAGGCAAGCCTGCAAGCCGTGGGGGTCATATTAAGAGGAGAGGCATGTAGCAGAACTACTGCTGAAAAGCAGGGATTGAGTGCCCTGCTGGACCCCTGTGCTCCATTCTCTAACCTCAACAGTCATTAGCAGGTCATACCATGTCCCTTGAATCCTTTCGACCACTCTATCCCCTCAACTCCTGGACCACAATGTGTCTGCAAGGGCCCCCTTCCTTTCTGCTTTGGGGGACAACTATTGGGTCCTTGGACCTGTTTTGCCTGCACTTGAGCCAGAAATGCCTGAGAATCTACACAGTTCCTCCAAACCAGGGCTGCCATTAACCTGATCCTACATCAGACAAAACACTTTATATGGAACCTAAGAGAAAATGATCGGGTGAGTTCATATCCCGCAGTTTAAGAGAAAACACATCCACCAACATCTTTCCCACCAAAATGGATAGTTGAGTATGCAGGTGGCAGGAAAATTGGACTGGTGAGAGTCAGATACAGAAGCCTGTTCATGACTGAGGTGTAACTCAGATGACTGCTCTTGTGGGATTCTGGGCTCCCAAACTACCTCCGGGGCACAGGATTTTGTCAGAGGCGGACAGCCTGACTTCTCACCAACCGGTCCTGCCTCCCCGCTGCCCTCTGCTGGTTTCTCCTGGAAATGCTTCCTCAATCACTCCGGCAGGAATCTGGAGCGTCTATTTCTTAGACGCTCAATCTAAAAGAGGAGGTGACTTGGTCTCACTTGATAGTCGTGACAGCTCCTGGCACTTCCAATGCTGTGTATCTGCATCATCTCACAACATTTGGAAGTAACAGACTGGGGGGGGGGGTTCCTTTCAAACTCCGGGCTCCTAGGGACCCTCCATCACTGCCTGTTAGGGCTCTGCCAACACCTGAGGCCCTTACCCGCCTTTGGGCTTACTAGCACCTAGTAAGGTCCAGGTACAGCCAGTACCTAGATCTTTGGGAACACCCAAGAGAGCCTCAAGGGCCTGAGAATTTACATCCCCGCAGTGGCCAGCTTTAGACAGTGTCCAAGGTGGTGGGAAGGTGAATCCTTCTGCTCCATAGCTCCTGATTAAAACACCTGAAGCATGGTTGATCCTGTCTCTCCAGGGGTCCTCTGAATATTGAACTGTTTACCATCCATACAACTCTGATATCAGACCCTTGATCTGCTACTTCTTGGCCACCATACTCTATCACCCCATGGAGTTTTATTTGATGTCCAAATTTAAGGTCTACTAGATGCCACAAACTAAGACCTACTCCAGATTCCTGACCAGCCCCTGACCCCCCCTTTTTTTTAAACACATTTACCACAAATTTATAGGCTAAGATTATTTTGCCTAAGTAGAGGATGCTATCAACCATCTGGTCAACCTTCTTGTAAACACCTATATCCTATCCCCTCCTGGGCTGGCTTCCAGCATGTGGCCCTAGAAAGCACGAGCCACTTTCTGAAATCTGACAAGGTTGTAAAGATACCAAAGGCATCCTTCAAGTTACTAAGTCCACCAGCTGCACCCTCTTCCCAGGATGAATGGGGTTACTACCTGTATGCCATGGACCATCTCAGAGGTCATGAGATCCACATGCCCTGGACTCAGCAAACCATGCAATGCCCGTTCCTGTGATTTTCTAAGAACCACTTAGTAAAGAGGAAAGGTGGGTGATCTAACAGATGGTGCCCACAAAATGGGCACCAGACAAGCTCAAAGGAACCTTTTGGAAAAGCCCAACCTCAAGCATAAGTGAAGCCACCTGCACCCAGCCACCTTCAAAATGCCAGTTGTCACCTTAGGCTATTAGCCAAAGACCTAGTGATTTTGTACCTTGCTGATTAGGGATGCTTCAGGTGCTTTCAGATAGACCCTTAAGTTCAGTATCGTATCAAGTTATATTCCAAACCGAAGAAAGCCCCATACTATGGCAATGTGGCTTAGGTTAGTGATTTTCAACCAGTGTGCTGCGGCACAACGGTGTGCCTTGAGCTTATCTTAGGTGTGCCACCAAAATTTGAAGTTTTCAGAAGTTCAAAGCAATGTTTTTACACTTTAAGCAACATAATGTAAGTGTGCCACGGAAGTTTAACATCTATTGGTTACCTACAACTTTGGTATCTATTTCTAGTGAGACAACTGAGGCTTCCTTTGGTTAACTAGTTTTACAGCCAGGTCATATAGCCAGAAGATGATATGAAACTCCACTTCAGGCCTGGCCATGGAGCTAGGAAACTAATCTTGTCCAACTGTAATTGCATCCTAGTCATCTTTCATTCAGTGAGAGTGTACAGTTTTTGTATTTCCTGCTTGTTTGCTGAAGTGTAGTTTGTTTCTATTAGACATCACAATTTGTAAGATACGATAAGCTAGGAAAGTGAAATGCCAAAGTATGGGTCCAGGGCAGATCAGAACCAAACCGGTCCCCCTCAGGTAGTCTAAGAGCACTCAGCTGTCAGGTCCAGCTGTATAACTCACTTGATAACAGCTAGTAATTGCCTAGAAAGCTAAGCATTTCTTTCATCCCAGCATTAGGCGCATGTCCTAAAGTCTATCCAATCACAGGGTGGCAGATGAGGGGGAGGTTCTTCAAAGCCAGTCCACTCAAGGTTACCATTCTCATATTGTTAGTGAGAATAGAGCAGTTAGCCTTGGGCAGTAGAGATAGAAGGATCATTGATGAACGTCAATGATAACCTTGAAAGCATCACTCTAGGAGATATTATGGAACAAAGCAAAACCTACAGGGAGATGAGCTCACGAGGTGAGCCTGGTGTTTGCCGAGCCCTGGCCTCTGTTCAGGGACCAAATAGGAGGGGTCTTGCTATTTTGAAGCATTGTTGGGAACGAGTTAGAACTTTAAACATGTCTACCCACAGGGGGCGCTAAGCGACCATGGCTAGTTTTGACTAAGTTGTGAAACCATGATGGATTTTACTGGCTCAGATTCACCTGAGCTGAAAGTGTGGATGCCCGCCCTCCTCCTGCCTCCTTTAGAGAGTGAAAGCTTTACCACAGAAGCATAGGTATGGGGAAATATTTCTAATCAGAGATGGAGTAGGACCCTTGTTCCCAGTTTATGTCTTCAAGAGCACAGGTAAGCTATGACTGTCCGCAGAGCTGGTTAGAATAGGCACTTAACCCCACATACACAGCTTTTTAAGACAAGTTCAGTTGTTCAAAGTTAGGCTTTATCACATTGAGTCTAGTGTCAAGTCACTTTGACAAGTTTCTCACATTTTGAGTGAGGTTGCTCCAAGGACTTTCCTGGAGTCCCCACTGTGAGGACAGTCACAGTACAGCCTTCATCAAGCGAGGGACTGACTCAAACAGGGACTCATCTTAACACATGGCAGCTACTTGAGCTTAAGAATCGCTGAGCATTCATACAAGACCAGGGCAAAACAACCTCCAGTCTCATGCTATGCCAAGTTACAGCTGGTAATTGGTGCTGACTAGTTTTTGTAATCTGAAAGGAGGCTCTTGTGTTACAAGAAGCAAAAGCTACTTTAAGTCTAACCTCACTAGGATTGCCCAACAACCCTGTGTTTACTCTCTTCCCACCCTCTGCAGTATTTGGCTGCTGTAAGAATACAGTGGAAGTCAGTGAACACAGGTGTGATCTACTGCAGCTCCTAGTTCAGCCAAGTTCTACCTTTCCAGTATTGGGACAAAGTAGATACTTGGATTCATAAAGGGCTGAGATTTAACAGAAAGGAACAGAGCTACGAGAGTGTTACTTGGGAAACATCAGCAAGGAAATAAAGGCAACAGTGTATTAATAAAGCTGTCAACAGATTGGTCTATCCAAAGACCAGTGTTAATGAGACTGAAGTGGGAGCTGACTGAGCAAGCTAGAGAGGCAGACAGGGTCAGTAAGGAGAGCAGGTTGGTCATCCGAGAGGACAGAGTGCAAGTCATTAGCCACCTGTCCAGGAGGAAGCAGAGAAGCTGCCACTGACAGCAAGGTGAGCCAGGAGTGGGAAGGTTTCTCCACAACCATCCCTTTACCACTTAGAGCTAGCATCCCAGTTTGGACAGATCTGAGGTTCAGGTCCCAATACCCCTTTATAAAGGCGATCTTGGTGCAGTTAGGCCACAGGCCAAGAGGAGGAGGGTCAAGGAAGGCGCAACAGTGTGTAAATTGTTATGATTCACAACAGACTCACTCCACCCTCATGTCTATTTGGTCATTTAGTCGGACGCAAACAAGTACATGACTAAGCTCATGACATTTAATTCATCTTGCCACACCATGCACTTCCATTCATAGAAGCCCTGTGTTACTCACAGTCGTGTGTACGGACTCAGGTTTCAAGAGGTAGGTAAACAGAATAATCACTTCCTGCGACACCAAGTCCTGAGAGACCTGGCACCCCACTGAGCAGGAGGGACATTTGGTGCTCAGCAGGACATCCACCTGAGTAACTGGTTCTAGAGGTCCTATTTCTTGATATTAAGTTATACCTAATCCTTAACTGTAATGTGTGGCTTGGGGAATGTGTGGTCTTATTGCAAGTTGTAGTAAGTCATAGGACAGTCTCTTTGCCTACAGAGGCTTCAAGACCTAAAAAGTTTCCTAGGTTGAGAAAATGGGAAATTGACTACCTCCAGGCCTTAGTAAATGCAGGGTTATCTTATGAAAAACCTAAGGTATAATGAACAGACAGAGGTAAGCACTCAGAACAAGGGCATAGAGCATTTGACTGTTGTGTACTATTATTCTTCGTCCATATTCCCAAGTATTTCTCAGGGTTAGTGATGACCTTGATCTGTTTAGAAGCATCACCATGGTCCTACATATTTGTGAGCAATAAATATGTACGCAGGCTTTAATATTGTGGCGTGGGAAATCAGACCCATCACTACTCCTGGCTAAGAGGGATTAAGCCTAGGGCACAAGAGCTCTTCTAAGACAAGAGGTGGGGGAAGGTTATTTGCTAGGTGCATGTAACTAGCACAGACACAAGAATGAAACCAGGAAAACACAAAGGACCCAAACAAAAGGAACCACATACCATGGAGCCAGGGTGTGAAAGTCCACCTTGAACTTGAGAGTTGGAAGTGTGAAGCCTAGAAAAGCTTGAACAGAAGCAGCATGCAGTGGGGACTTCACCATGAAGCACACTGCTTAGTGGAGATAACCCTGCTCCTCCAGCCTGAGGCTTTATGTGGCGTTCAAAACATTGACACTGCATAGGTTTGGGGTCCCCATGGCGTCATTACAGTCCTGCTTCCAAGTTCGACTGGAAATTCGTCTATTGATCCCACTTCCTCCTGGGAGACGTACAGGAACCTTTGAAACATCCTAAAATACCTAACTTCCTACAAATTGTGGAGGTGGGTAAAGGACACGATAGCAAGTGACAGCAAGCACTTGAGAAAGCATCCCTTCCTCTCGTGGGATTAAACAGGTGTTAATTCAGGATAATTTAAGTGTTCCCTTAGAACTATAGGGACAAGCCAGCTACTGGCTGAGTTGGGAAAATATAGGCAAGTCCATTTAGTGCCTGGTTATAAGGAGACCATAAAGAGTTGATTTAACATTTTCAAGTTTTAGAAAAGCATATTACAATTCAAGAATCTAAAAGTGACCTGGACAGTGTAGCACATTTGAGTGAAAAATAACTGGTTTTCTGTAAGTCCAATCAAAGATCTTAAGACTTAACTGGGACAACAAATCTGCAGTATAGTATGAATCTTGGATATTAAGCATAATCATTTGAATCAAGAAGTTGATAATCTAGTAAGAAACTGAGAAACTAAGCTGGCTAACCCAAGAGCAACTGAGCTATCATGTTCTGTTGGTCCCACACTTATGTCAGATCTCTATTTAGAAGGCAAAAGTTGATTGACAGCATATAAGCTAAACTTTGAAAATTGTAGAAAGAAACTATGTTCAAAGAGCCTTTTTCTCCAGCTCTATTTCAGCATCCCAAGGAAAATGAAAGCCCCATTGACTATCAGAAGATAAAATGATTGTCATTGGAATCAGGTATTTCCCCTCTCCAAAGTATAGGTGGAATTTGATACTATGACAAATTGTATTTCTCATATTGTTTTAGTTTCCCTTGAACCCTGTTTAGTATAGTTCATTGTATGTTTTTGTGATTCTGAATCCAGTTCCAGTCCTTTATTTTTATATCAATATTGAATATACTGGCTACTAGTTCTAATCAGGAAGGGTCTTAAAAATCATGACACCATGTTCAGAATTTACTGATGTGCAAGCAAACCATAAAAGAGGCACCTCTGCAGAAAGCATTGTTGGTTCATTGTCTATTCTTTACCACGATTCTTGAAAGATTCGTTCAGTCTTACGGTGTACATGGTCTTACTCCGCAGTTCAATGTCCGTGGACAGCAAGGCTGGTTCACAGCTGGTGAAAAGCTAGGCGTCTAAGTTTATTTTTATTAAACTGATCAGGAGTCAAAGTTTTAATGGCTGACAAACCTTACAGGCTGAAGTACTTTCTTGCTACTTAAGAATGTGACAAGTTATGCTAAAGTAGCCCTATTTTTTCGTAAATTTGGTGTTAGAATATTATTTCAAGAAGGGTGATATTTCTAAGCAGCCACTGCTGGGACCAATTTCCATTCTAGTCACCAATGCTGCCTGCCTGGCTGTTCCTCTAAGGCTTTCCCCAGGCCCCGGCTGTTTACATGCTGCAGGGTCCGTTTCACTGGGTCATACTTGGTGGCCTTTTGGGTGGCAGCATTTGAACATTATGACTGGCCACTAAGTTTGGAAAGAACTGTTCTAGTTTCTTGGCCAATATAAGAAACCAATTACCTCCTACACTGGGACGATTCTTTCACTTTCTAGCCATGCTAGCTAGACATTTCTTCCAACATTTTTTATCCTTCCCAATAAGAGTGATGTGGGATTTGACAACCAGGATATTCTCTAGGTACCAAGACAAAGGTTTGCATTATAGTTTGTGTCTTAGGCCCTGTCTCGATGTAACTATAACCTACTTCTGTCACACCTGGAGAAGTTAAGCAATTCTTGGACTCATCTATTGTTTTTGATGATCTGCCCCACACCTCATGGAAACGTAAGGTATAGCTTTCTGAGACACATGCCAGCATGTAACGATTTTCAATACTCCACATGGCCAGGTCCTAACAAGGCTTTCTAGGGTTTCTTCTCCACCTATCCATTCCAGCACCATATGCTCTGGTTTCCTAACCTACGAAGAGGCCTACTGCTGTTGTAAGTGTTCTGACAGGAGTCTGATCACCTTTCCTCTTGGCCTTTTCTCTTTGGGGAACAGGATACAGCAAAAATTGAGCTTCCAGTTGAATCCACCATAGGTCACATCAGAGCCTGCCATGTACTCGAAAGAGTCATCCCTGATCACATCAATAGGCTAGGAAGGTGATTGCTTGGCCTTTTAATCTGGTTTAGGTCAAAAACAATGTTCCCTGAACTGGTTCTTTTACATAACTTGTTTTTTTCCAGTCTTTCATTGGCATCTGGAACAATTTCTACTACCATGTGTCGGAGAATGATTTATGACACCAGGGACAGTTTGTAGAATTGTGCTTGCCAAGCCTCATTGTGGAGAGCAATGACTTGTAGGAAGATTATCTGGATACACCTTTGTTTTATGCCCTCTAACATCTGGCAAAGATCTGTTTACAACAATCATCTCATTTGCCATTAATTTGAACGGGTTGATTGAAAACAGTCTCCATCACCCTGGGTTGAATGCCATGGTGCCATAACTCACAGCAACCTCCAAATCTTGGGCTCAAGTGAGCCTCTTGCCTCAGCCTCCTGAGTAGCTGGGACTACAGGCATCCATGGCAATGGCCAGCTTTTTAAAATAAAGAGACGAGTTCTTACTCTTGCTCAAGCTGGTCTCTCAAACTCATGAGCTCAGAAATCCACCCACCTTGACCTCCTGGAGTGCTAGATTACACTGCTCCCTGCTGAACTGGTTGATTTCAATTGTTCATCTTTTCCTGGTCCTCTTTAGCAGTGAAGACTGGTTTCCCCATTTTTCCAGGATCTTCATGAGGCCTTCGTGCTGACTTTAAAACATCAGCAGGAAGTCCTTTTTCCCATCATGTTTGTTGCATTCACTGAAGCAAAGCAGCAGAACACGTCCAGGAGCACACAGATCAAGAGGTGGCCAGCTCACCTTGCAATATGCAAATTCTCATGGCACTTCAAGTCAAGTGCAAAAGTTTAAGATGTATACAAGTCATGAAAGTTTTTCTAGTACAATTTCATCAGAAATCACATTTATAATCCCAAAATGGTTTTTCAAATGAATTCATACCCCAAATCCCTGTGTCCCACTCGCTGTTCTAAGTGGCAATGGCAGCAGGCCCTCCTGGTTGTGGCACAGGGCTCTACTCTGAGGCTACCATCTGCTGCACCACCAGCTCACCCACTGGGGATTTAGAATACCTGTGGGAGGTAACATCTGTTACCAGACAGAGTCATTACTCATTTACCAAAATCTTAAGATTCTTGGACAAAGATGTTGGCTAGACTATCATTCCATGACTGAGGTGTCCACAAACTGGTATGACAGCTGGAGCTCAGCAAGTTTTTCTGCCTAACTGCTGAGTCAGATCAATGAACCTCTCCATGCACTGGTTGCTTTTGCTTGTCATTAGGTTGAGGCATTTTTATCAAGACTGGTACTGTATCAGTAGGCAAGGGCAGTTACCCAATTCTTAATTGGCTTCATTGGGTCACGTGTAGTCAGTCTCTTGAACTTTCACTAAAGCGTCTG
>CAUYON010096210.1:0-48185 GCA_963573935.1 Arctocebus calabarensis
GCTGCACTGTGAGGGAGGGCATGCTGGGAAGCTGTCCTAGAGAGGAAGGAGGGTGGGAGCAGCCCCACCTTGATCTGAGCTGACACCTTGGGCCTCCCTCTGAGGACCCTCAGTGTCCTGTCTCTGTGTCTGAGTCTCCCCTCCCCCCCACCTGTGTGTCTCTGTCCCACTCACTCCCTGAGGCCCCCACCCCTCCTCCAGTCCATCACTCCCTGGAGCCCCCTTGGCAGGGACTGTGCAGAGTCTGGGTCCCTGACTGAACCCACTGGGTTCCTCACCTGAGATCAGGATGTCCAGGGGGTCACTGGGGGCTGACCACTCCGAGGAGTGGTTGTATCCACCGTAGCATCTGTACTGACCCCCCTGAGACCCCCCCACAGGGCCCAGGGGGAAGTCGGCCTGAAAGAGCCCTGCCTGGGGCTGCCAGGCAGGGTGCTGGGTGAGGACCTGTCCTGCATCCTGGAACAGTGTGAATCTGTCGTAGCCGACATCAGAGCAACACTGGAGGGTCAGGCTCTGTCCAGGGGCCAGGACAGGGCCCTGCAGGCTGAGGAGGGAGGGCTTCCTAGACACACCTGCGGGGAAGGACAGGCCGTGAGCTGCTGGGGCTGGTTCCTGCCAAGTCCTCAGTGTCCTGTCCCGACCTTGCAGGTCTCACTGTCTCTCACTCTCCGGGTCTCTGGGCCCAGGAGCTCTTTCTTCACACCTGGGGCTGTGACATTTCAGACACCGGGGTCCCCCTGCCACGTGGCCACTCTTGTCTTCCTGGTCTGTCCTCCTCTGACCAAAGTTCAAGAGGTGACAGCAGGCTTGGCGCCTGTGGCTCAGCGGGCTAAGGCGCCAGCCACATACACCTGAGCTGGCAGGTTCGAATCCAGCCCTGGCCCGCCAAACAACAATGACGGCTGCAACCAAAAAATGGCCGGGCGTTGTGGCAGACGCCTGTAGTCCCAGCTACTTGGGAGGCGGAGGCAAGAGACTCGCTTGAGCTCAGGAATTAGAGGTTGCTGTGAGCTGTGATGCCACAGCACTCTATTCAAGGTGACAGCTTGAGACTCTGTCTCAAAAAAAAAAAAAAAAGAGGTGACAGCAAACAGCCTTCCTGATTCCCTTTCTCAGGTGAGTGCAATTCAGGATCCATTCTCCCTCTCAGATACTCCCATGGGGTCCCCTTCATTTCTCAGCCTGTCCCTCATCACCTTGCCCTGGGTCCCTGCCATGGTCGGTCATTGACAAAACTCCCAACAACTTGTCTTTTTTCCCAGACTTGCATAAAGGAAGACCATGGCATCCCCACCTGACACCAGGAGCTCCACGGGGTCACTGGGACCCATCCACACCTGTGGTTGATTCCCATGATAGCCATAGCATCTGAACGTCAATCTGTGGCTGGGGCTCACTGGGCCCACATGGAACAGGCCCTGGAACTGCCCATAGGAGATTTCCTGTGAGTCCAGTGTCCAGAAGAAGTTTTGATCTCCTTCCTCAGTCAAAATGAACTTGTCAAATTTCCGCTGTGAGCCACACTGGAGGGTCACATTCCCCCCTGAGGTCACCACAGGGCTCGGCAGGGCTGAGAGGGTGGGTTTAGGGTAGACTCCTGGGAGAGAAGGAGGCAGCTGTGTTAAATGGGGCTCACACCTCCCACATCACCCAAGGCTGGGCTGTGAGAGGGAGACACTCCTAAGAGCAGACCCCCTTCCTGAGGGTAGAGCCTGAGGCTGGGACCCCCAAGTGTCCTCTCACTTCTCAATATGAGCACTAGAGGGTCACTCTGGTCTGACCATCCAGACGGGCTGTGATAGAAACAGTGATATCGCCCTGCTTGTCGCTCTGTCATGGATTGGATGTTGAACTTGGCCTTGTTCCCAGGCTCCAGTGGTTTCTTTCTGGCCCAGAATGCCGAGTATCCCTCTCTATGCAGTCGATACTCCTTTGCATCCAGGGTCCCCTGACACCATATGGTCACAGGGCTACCCCAGGAGATCACGTTGCTTGGCTCAGCCCAGAGGGTAGGTTTATGGAAGGTCCCTGGAAAGAAATCAGAGGCTGGTCCCAAGGCATCCCAACCCTCAGATCCCAGCTCTCAGCCCAGACCCTCCAGATGTCCTCCTCAGTCAGCCCAGAGCTACTGTTCCCCATCCCCCTGCTGCCCAAGGGTGTCCCTTTGTTCCCCGTGAGGAGCAGGGACCTAGGACAGCTGGGGACAGACTCACCTGCCTGCATGCAAGTCCTGGGGCCCAGGCTCAGCCCTGGAAGAGAGTTCCCTGTGAGACATATGTCCCTGAAGGTGGAGCATGTCCCCTCCTCCCCGGGAGCCTCCTGAGCCCCTGAGCCTGGCTGAGAGGTGGGGCCCACCCAGGGAGGGTCCCTGCTACACCAGGGTCCTCCCTGTCCCTCCTCACATCTCACCCAGGCAGAGCAGGGCCGTGAGGGTGGGGGTCATGGTGTCTCCTGCCAGTGGCCCTGGCCGTGCAGATGGAGAGCACCCCGGTGCCCTCAGGACAGAAACACAGGGTGTGTTCACTGGGAGGCTGGGTTCTTCCTGTCATTGGGTTGTCCCATCAGCTGCCCCACAGGAAGGGGAACTGCTCCCTTCCCCCTGAAGCCGGGTTCTCATTTCCCCAGGGTTTGGCTGGAGGGAGCATCTGGCTCTCTGGAGACCCTGCAGACAGAAGTGGGTTCTCCCTGAGCCCCAGCCACCATCTGCCTCATCTGTCCTCATCTCCCCCTAGGGTCAGGACCCAGCGGCAAATGGACCTGGTGCCTCCTGGTTGCCCCTCCCAGGTGAGGGTGGGGTCCCCTCCCTCCTTCAGCACAGTGTGGTGGGGTCCTCACCCTGGTAGTTGTCCCACCCGCCCTGGAGATGCTTTAGGGAAGGGCAGGTCTGTGCCCTTGGCTGACTCAGACCCGCAGAGACCTGTGAACGTGTGACGGAGCAGCTCACGGTAAGCTGCTGTGCGGCCCGGAGCACAAAGGGATCATGCCCGGAATAAGGGAAGGACACCTGACCTTTCTCCTGGCCGTGGACTGTGACTTTTCCTTCTTCTAAACAATCCCCTCGTCCTTTCTCCCCACCCCTCTACTCTTCTGTACTGTATTCTGTATTCCTGGAATCCTTCTCCGAGTCTCTGCTGCCTCCTCAGCCCCCTGTTTCCTCAGGTGTCACACTGGCACCTGGTCCCTGTCCAGAGTCTGGGAACAATTACTAGGATGTGAGCTGTGATTGGGGCATTGGATATGGACTTGCGTTTTACTTAATTCCTGCTTATCGTCCTCTGCCTGTGTGACCTGGGCAGTGAGTTCCCTCCCTGAGCCTCGGTTTCCTTGTTTGGAGCTTGCTGTCAGGAACCCCCCTCCTCACAGCAGATGAGGGATCAGGGGTGCCAGGGGGTGGGAGGGGCTGGATCCTGGGCAGTTTCCAGACCAGGTCAAGAACTGTGGGGTTTTGAAAGTTCTCCATGTGGAGAAGGATCCACGTCAGAAAACAGAGGCCAAAACTGAGTGGTCACAGGTGCCTGGGACCATGGAGGGGTCATTAGGGTGTAGGGTCCCAGTGCTGTGTGGAAGCGGTGACAGAAATCTCAGAGTCTGCACAGACGGGGTAGGGTCAGGACTCCAGATGCAGGTGGGAGGCTGTTCCATCCAGACACGCCTGAGGCTGGTGTGGACCCAAAGGATGCAGGGCAGGTCCCTCACGGGACTGCTTCCAGCCTCCTAAAATTGGGCTGGGGGATTCCAAAGAAGGAAGGAGTAGATGCCAGGGGGTTTGCTCCAAAGCAGGTATTAGGAGGACATCCAGGCTGAGGGGCTTGTTGGGTGTCCTCCAGATTGACAGCCAGCAGACATGAGCTGTCCTGTCCAGTGTTTCAATCTAAGAAAAACTCAAAACACCACCACCAACAACAAAAATAATCTACATGACATTATCTCTAAACACTGTCATCCCTGATGTACTCAGGGTGGGGGGTCATTTCCAGGGTCCCCACACAGAGTCAGGTGGGGGGGAGAAGCAGCCCCACTGGAGTCTTGGAGCAAGAACACACGGGAACCAGCAAGGGCCACCAACAAGACTTTTGAGAAAACTATCCCCAGGGAGCCAGGTCATCAGCACAGCAGCTGACTTTCCCACCCAGCACGTGTGTGACCCCTAGTGATGATATTGATGGACAAATAATACAGGCAGCTTTTGACAGAGAGTGTTGGGCATTAGAGCTCATTTTCCACTGATCTTCTCCCAGCAGGATCAGAGTTTTGCCCATTTATCTAGTTATTAAACTCAGTTCTGTGTTGAGGTGGGGAGATTAAAAGTTGATAACACAATATCAGGACATGTGCGAGTTGAAAATGAAAAGAAGTTTGCCACACGAGAGTGGACCGAGTATGAGGTCCCAGAGGTGAGGACCAAAACCTGCCCTGGGGGATGTGCCCTCACGTCACAGGGAGAGGACAGGGGGAGGGACAGACAAGGAAAGTCAGCAAAGGGTAGGAGGGGAGCAGCACGGTCTGGGGGCAGAGTCCTTTGCAGACAGTGGACCTTCCCCTGCACCTGATCCCGTCTCCTCTGCTCCACATTCTCAGCAGACTGTCCCCACCTTCTGCCCCAGACTTGTTGCAGAATCTACTGGGAGCCTCACATAGGCTGTTGCAACTATGATTAGAACAAAGTACATCCTTGAGCAGGGGGTGGTTGGGTAACGTCCGTTGCCACAGGACATTTGATCTGTGGGGTGTGACCCAGGCAGGGCTTGCAGGCTTTCCTGGGGAATGTTTTGCTCACATTTCAAAAGTTTGCTAAAGTTTTGGGCCCCAGCAGTGCAGGTGTGCCCTGGAATCATTTGATCAGGACTTCGGTGTGTAAGGTCATGAATGAGGCACAATTTGGGCCATTGGCAAGTTTGGGGGAGGACACGGCATAGGTTTGGTGTCAACCATAGCTGTGTGTCCTGGTTCATCACGCAGCCTTGTTTAATCCATGTCCCCTCTCTGCTCCCTGGTGACAGAGCTAGGTGTTCAGACGGGGGAGATAATCCTAGAGGAGGGTGTGAGTCAGTGTCTGGCAGAGGAGTGAGGGGCAGACGACAGTCAGAGGCAGTGGCCATGACTGGGGAGGGGTGGCCTCATCTTGGACTACCCAGAGCCCAGGACTGTCAGTGGAGGTGTGAGCTTGTACCTTGTAACGGCTGAGTCCTGAGGAGTCTGAGGGCTCCATGGAGGCTGAATCACAGGCCTTGTTTTCACCTATGTGTCCAGCAGGAGTCAGATGGCCTTGCTGTTTCCAGAGCACCCCAGCTTCATGAGTCACTGTGAAGGCAGAGGACTGTCCTGTCCATGCCAGGAGCCTTGCCCTTGGCCAGAAGGCAGCCCAGGTTAGGGCATGGAGTTCAGCCTGTGGGTGAACTTGGCCCCAGGATCAGACCGTGTGACATCATGAAGGGTAGTGACAGCATGCCCTGTCTGGTGGCAGCCTGTGAGGTCCCTAAAATGGGACCTGTCAGGAACCTGTCATAGTCTGCACAGGATGGTGAGTCCCCTGGAGTCCTCTTGAGGCATCGGGAGTGGGACTGTGAGACCCTCACACTCATAGTCATCACTGGGGACAGACAGTGAGATCTCTGGGCTGAGGATATTGTAGGAAGTTGGGGTGAGAGGGGAGGGAAAGAGTAGGGAGCTCACAGTGGGCGAGGCGGCTGTCAGAGAGGCCTGAGTGAGGGGGGCTAAGAAGGGCTCCAGCAGATGAGGGACACGCTCTGTGAGTGGAGAGCCCACAGCTGGGTTTTCACCATCTCTTCTGAGTGTAGACAGCTTATCTGCCATGCGCAGGGGAAGCCCTGGGCTGCTGGATGGCGCTGCTGACTCCAGTAGCCAGCGGGGAGTGGTGTCCACATGGCCCTAAGTGAGTACACCGAGGCCAGTGCTTTCTCTGTCATGAGCAAGAAAAGGGGCAAGTTGTAGTTGGGGTGGTCCAGAATAGGGGCCAGGGAGGGTTGCTGTTTGATTTCCTTAGAGAAGTGTTGAGCTTTGGAAGTGCAATAAATAGCTGCATCTGGGTTAGAACCTATAAGAAGATTATAAAGTGGTTGATCAAGCAGGGAAAAAAAAAAATAAGGGAGCCAGGCATGGCAGTGGGCTGGAAGTGCCAAGAAGTTACATAATTGGTGGCACCTGTAGCACTGTGGTTACTGCGCTGGCCACATACACCAATGCTGGCGGGTTCCAATCCAGCCTGGGCCAGCTAAAACAACAATGACAACTGCAACAACAAAAAAATAGCTGGGCGTTGTGGTGGGCACCTGTAGTCTCAGCTACTTGGGTGGCTGAGGACAGAGAATCATTTAAGCCCAAGAGTTTGAGGTTCCTAGGAGCTTTGACGGCACGGCACTCTACCCAGGGCAACAGCTTGAGATTCTTTCTCAAAAAAAAAAAAGAAGTTACATAATCATCTCTTCACTGGGGGAACAGGAAAAGTTAAAATGCCTTGGATTCACTTATGGTCCAGACAGACTGTAGGGTGTTAGGAGGTGACCTAGGCCCTTCACAGAGGTTGCACAGACTTGGATCTTTTGTTTGGAGACCTGCTGTCCCCTGTAAGCCAACCTGTTAAGGAGGTGAAGGGTGTTCGGATACACACACCCTCTGGAGGGCGGCAGTGGGACAAGACACCCTTATTGTACAGTAGAGGACATAGCATTAGCCAAGTCTGCTTTGAGAACTAAGAAGAAGCAGGTGGAACTCTCAGGGTATCCTGAGGGGCCGTGCAGGGGTGTCGTTGGGTGCCCCAAGTGAAGGCCACAGGTACTGAGCTCTGTGCCTGCAAGAACACTGAGAAGGGCGCTGCAGAGATGGACAGTTGAAAATAGGCACAGCTGGGAGGAAGATGTGGAAGAAGTGTATGTGGGACGGGGACTGCAGGGTGGGAGGTGGGACCAAGTTGTAGCAGTTCTGTGACCTTGTACGAAACTCCAACCTTCCCCATTTGATTTCCATTCAGGTAGGGTGGGTGTATTACAAGGCCTAGAGAGGGAGGGAGAGAGAGAACGAACATATCCCAAGTGAAAAACAGAGAAATTCAGTAATAGCGTAACAGAAGGTAACAGAAGGGAACAAATATGAACAACATACAATCAGGAAGCAGGGCCTTGGGGGAAATTGAACTCAGGCACAAATGGACACTGGAATAAAATAGGATAGGGTGGCTGGGTGAGTGGGGAGAGAAACCTCCCAGCACGTTGAGCTCAGCCTGTCCCATCCTGGGATAGAACTCAGAGTCTGGAGCCCTACATGGTCTGTTACTCCCACTCCTAGTATCTGGGCAACCTGGGACAAAGCACTTTGTGTCTCAGTCCTTCATTTCTATGAGAACACTGTGAAAGAGGACCTACTATGGAGGTATTTGTAGGAGAACAGAATTTATTAATGCTTGCATAGAGCTAAATAGAAATTGCCCCCTGGTAAGCACTGGCAGAGATTTTTTTGTTTTTGAGACAAAGTCTCACTTTCTCACCCCCCAGTAGAGTGCTCTAACAGTCATAGCTCACAGCAACCTCACACTCTTGGGTTGAAGCGATTCTCTTGCCTCAGCCTCCCTAGGAGCTGGTGCCCACCACAACGCCTGGCTGGCTCAGGCTGGTCTCGAACCTGTGAGTTCAATCAATCCACCCACCTCAGCCTCCCAAGTGCTGGAATTACAGGTGTGAGCCACCACAGCCGCCTACTGGCAGAGTTTTTGTTGCATTTTTAAAAATATATTTACAAGGATAGATTTGAAGAGCATTCTTCTTAGTTAAGTATTTCAAGAATGAAAAGCAAGCATCCCATGTACTCAATAATAAATTGAAACTAGTAAATTAACAACTACGGGCTCATAGGAGACAAAAATCATAATTAAATTCAAGAAGGGGGAGGGGGATTAGTGTGCTCTCATCTATCAGGAACATTGTAAGGGTTTTTGGCACACCTCCTGGGTGAGGGGCACCACTACATCTTGGATTGGAGTTTACCTAACAGATGGGAACAATGTAACCTAATTGTTAATCGTACATACCCTCATATTAATCCAAAAGAAAAGAAATTCTTTTTTTCTAATATATATAATAACATTAAAAAAACTGACATATTTTTGTTATTTTACTTTTTGCATTAAAAAAATTATTGACAAATAATAATTGTACATTATTTACCAAGTAAATGGAGATGTTTTTTGAATGGTCACCAGTGCAGTTCTGTCCAGGCAGGGTCCTTCCACAGACATACCCCAGCGGGTCTGTTTTTGGTGAAGGACCGCACAATTTAAGCCAAAGTGGACCGCTCTCGCCCCCGGGTGGTCCGAAGGGTAATTTTAGTTTTTTCTTTTTTCTAAATATAGCTGTATACGTTAAATCATAGTTGAATGGGGTACAATGTGCTGGTTTTATATACAATTTGAGATACTTACAACAAACTGGTTAACATAGACTTCACCCCACTTTCTTAATTATTGTGTTAAGACATTTATACTCTACACTTAGTAGATTTAACATGTACTCTTGTAAAATGCACCATAGGGGTGGTGCAACCAATTACTCTCCCTTCACCCATCCACCCCCTGCCCTCCCCTCCTCCTCCTCTTTCTCCCTTCGTTTTAGGCTGTAGTTGGGTTATAGCTTTCATATGGAAGTGTAGTTTATTTTTATTTATTTATTTATTTATTTTTGTGTTTTTTTTTTTTTTTTTGGCCGGGGCTGGGTTTGCGTCCGCCACCTCTGGCCTATGGGGCCGGCGCCTTACTCCTTTGAGCCACAGGTGCCGCCCTGGTTTAGTTTTTTTTTTTTTTTTGAGACAGAGCCTCAAGCTGTCACCTGGATAGAGTGCTATAGCATCACAGCTCACAGCAACCTCCAATTCCTGGGCTCAAACGAGTCTCTTGCCTCTGCCTCCCAAGTAGCTGGGACTACAGGCGCCCGCCACAACACCCGGCCATCCTTTGGTTGCAGCCGTCATTGCGGTTTGGCGGCCCGGGCTGGATTCGAACCCGCCAGCTCAGGTGTATACGTGGCTGGCGCCCCAGCCGGTTGAGCCACAGGCGCCGAGCCATGCCCTGGGTTAGTTTTAATCGGCTTGGTGAGAGCGCTTCTGACTCCGTAAATGGAGCTGTATACGACAATCACGCCCCAGCCCACAGAGGGCGCGGGGTTCTCCTGTCGTGCGTGTGCGTGCGTGCATTGAGTGCAAGTGTGTGCGCGTGTATTCCTATGTGGGAGTTCGTGCATGCATGTGTGAGCAGGAGGGTAGAGGTGTGAGTGGGTGAGGTCGGCTCTTTGTCTTCTCCCAGCCACGCCTCCCCTCGGTCCCTCCTTCATGCATCCCTGAGCTGTGCTCCTTCACAAACACTGACACCACCTGGCTTGGCGCCCCTGCTCAGCGGTTGGCGCGCCCGCCACATTCACCTTGGGCTGGGCGGATTCATATCCGGCCCAGGTTAAATAGCCGGGCATTGTGGCTACTTGGGAGGCTGAGGCAAGAAAATCTCTTAAGCCCAAGAGTTTGAGGTTGCTATGAGCTGTAATGCCACCTCACTCTACCATAGTAAGACTCAGTCTAAAAAAAAAATAAAAAAAAAAGAAAGAAAGAAACACTGACATCAGCTCTAAGTCCGAAGACCAACACATTCAAGGGATCCAAAGCACAGTGTGGGTGTGATAGATGTGCTCTTGAACTTGATTGTGGAGATCATTGCTCAATGTACTGTGTGCATTTATCAAACTATCATGTTGTATAAATTGAATATATTCAGCAATTGTTAATTCAAAACTTAAAAAAAAAAACAAACCAGATACAAGAAAACTCTGACACCTGCTGTTGTGAAGACAGAGACAAGGTTTGAGAGACCTGTGCACCCCCGGACCTGGTTAGGGCAGCCAGACGTTAGGTGTTCACAATGCTTATTGATGCACGAAGTAAAGCAGGACCCAGAGAACTGGGCTCAGCTCGCAGCTGTTTATGTATATAGCCCAGTCTCAAGGTCATCAGCTGAACTCTGGGAACTCCGTGGGGTCAGCTGAGCAGGTAATTACAACAGTGTCTTGGGGGCACAGCAGACATCTGGAGCAGGTAATTACAACCGTGTCTGGGGATTCACAGTAGACATCGGGCCAGCTGGGAGACCGCAACACTGTTAATGCAATCAGCTGGGTTTCTGAAGCTGGGTTTCTGAAGCTGGATCTCTGGAAATAGCCAGGTGACTGACTGGGGGTGGGCCTACTTGAAGTATAAGGTTCAGCAGTGTAACGTGTATTTACATTGGTGTGCAATGATCACTACTATCCATGCCCAAAACTTATTCTTCGCTGAGTCAATCTCTATACCCATCAAAGAACAATGCCTCATTTTCCCTCTTGCCAGCCCCTGGTAGCAAATATTCTACATTTTATCTTTATGGGTCTAACTATTCTGGGTATCCCATTTAATTAGAATCAAATAATATTTCTCCTTTCCTGACTGTTTTGTTTTGCTTAGCATAATGTCTTCAAATTTCATTCATGTGCACATGAACCATCACAATTTCATTTCATTCTAAGACTGAATAGCACTCCTCCGGTCTATCCCATCTTTCATTTACTCTGCCACCAATGGCCATCTGGGCTGTTTCTACTTTTTAGTTATTGTGAATAATAATGCTATGAACATGGTTGTACAAATATTTAGCCAAGTCTGTGCTCTGATTTGTCTGAGATATATACCCAGAAGTGAAATTGTGTGATCATATGGAAATCCTATGTTTCATTTTTTGAGGAACTGCCATGCATTTGGTAATTATTATTATTATTATTTTTTTTTTTTTTTTGAGACAGAGCCTCAAGCTGTCACCCTGGAGAGAGTGCCGTGGCATCACAGCTCACAGCAACCTCCAATTCCTGGGCTCAAGCAAGTCTCCTGCCTCTGCCTCCCAAGTAGCTGGGACTACAGGTGCCCGCCACAACGTCCGGCCATTTTTTGGTTGCAGCCATCATACTTGTTTGGCGGGCCCGGGCTGGATTCGAACCCGCTAGCTCAGGTGTACGTGGCTGGCGCCTTAGCCCATTGAGCCACAGGCGCCGAGCTGCATTTGGTAATTATTAAAAGCAGGTTAGTTTTTTTGAGTCTAATAAGCAATATAAGGTCATGGTTATTATTATTTGCATTCAATACCCAATCCCAATTTTTTTGCACATGTAATATACATGCCTACAAAGTGACTAAATACATGATGCAATGCTCTAGAGGGATCTTATACCAAAAGATCATTTTTGAAGCACCTGTCTTCTTTGTCCAGCAGGCAAAGCAGAACCTGAGACTTGGGCATCACTGACAATGAACAGCAGGGGGCTGGGTGTCGGGAAGCCTGAAGACACCAGGAAGGAGATGCCCCTCAGCCAGTGGCCTGGACTCATTTATCTGTAGGATAAAATACCAGCGAGAGCATGAAAGGAGACAAACATGCTGACCAGGATGAGGATGGTGTGTGTGGCTCTAGTTTCATGAGCAGTTCTGGGGGAGGGGCTGCTGCTGCGGATGTGCTGGACTCTCTGCTTGTTCCTGTGCAGGACGAGGACCAGGGAGCGGCTGGTCCAGGCCATAAGGGCCACACACATAGCATCTGTGAGCATCTGCAAGTACTGAGAATAATAACCTTCGCTCAAGGGGTGAGGAGTAGTATATTTCATGCACACTCATGTTGTTGCTATTCTTTGGGTCAGTTACATTCCTTGCAGTAATAATATTTACCACCAGGTACAAGATCCAGCAGACGGAACAGCAGAAAACAATGCACTTTGGGCATCTAATGTGAAGATCCAGCCACCTACAGATACCGGGACAAAGTTTAATGGCCTGAAAGCCACTGAGGAGGCAGGGGGTGCTCAGGGAACCCCCCTCCGGGCCATTCTGCGAATTCTGTGCTGGATGTCTATAAGTTGACATCCAGCCTCATCCAGGAAAGATTTCAGTCCAAAAAACTGCCATTGTCTGAGGGATCCCTTTAGACAAGAGAACCAAGCTGTTAGCTAAGACCAGCTGGTTGAGGATCAGGTCTCTGGGTTATAAAAGCGGGCCGGGTGTGATGGCTCATGCCTGTAATCCTAGCACTCTGGGAGGCTGAGGTGGGTAGATCTCCTGAACCCAGGAGTTTGAGACCTGCCTGAGCCAGAGTGAGACCACACCTCTAAAAATAGCCAGGCATTATGGCGGGTACCTGTAGTCCCAATTACTCGGGAGGCTGAGGCAAGAGTGCTTGAGGCCAAGAGTTTGAGATTGCTGTGAGCTATCACTGATGCCATGGCACTCTACTGAGGGTGACAAAGTGAGACTGTGTCTCAAAAAAAGAAAAAAAAGTTATAAAAGCAAAGGAGTGAAGAATTTCCAAAGATTCCAGCACCAATCTGCTCCAGTTAAGAGTTAACAGAAACCAGTCCCTCCATTGAGAGGTTGATGGAGTTTGCTCTTATTTGAATGAGAGGAATCTAGAGACTGAAAAAGACAATTCCATTGTTCTTGTTGCATCCAGAAAATGTTTTTTTCTCATAAAAGTCAGCATTCCAAGTGAATGCATACATTCAGAACAGGTTTTGTGTAAGCACAAAGCTATTTTTTCTTGCAGAATTATTGTTTATAACACCACCATGATCTGAACCTGTGCAGACTCAATCATAGACTGCGTGAATCCTGGTGTATCCCCACTCTGGAGCCCTGGGCAGCTGTGGACATGAGGAGGACATTCTCTTGACAGCTGATCCTCTAGGACAGTGGTTCTCAACCTGCCTAATGCCGCGGCCCTGTAATACAGTTTCTGTGGGTCGCGACCCACAGGTTGAGAACCGCTGCTCTAGGACATAGAGTTATGGGGGAAAATGAAACAAAGAAGGACTCAGAGCATTAGGTGAAATTAGCTTTCTTTAACCAGAGAGAAATAGTATATTGGTGTGTTTCATTTTAATTGTGGTGACTGTTTTACTATATACTTAAATATATATAATTATCAAATAGTACACCTTAAGTATATACATTTAAGAAAATACACAAGCGGAGACATAAAATAAAAAATAAAATAGTTCAGGTGAAACTTGATCAGCTCCCACTCTGAACTCACTCATGGACAAAACTGTGATATAGTAAAGAGGCTCTATCTCTTGTATATTTTTTGTTATTTTTCACTTTTAAAGGGCACCCCTTTCAGAGAAATCAGCGGTGCTGGAGTGGTGGTGCAGCTGTTTCCTTTAGATACACATCAAATATTGAGAAGAAAGAACATCAGGAGCTAAAGGTTCTATTTAAACTGGTATTTGCCACTCAGAAAATAAAGATGTAGACCCCCAGTCAGTGGTTAATGTGTTCTTTAAGCAAGAGCAATATACTAAAGGAGAGAAGTCATTCCATATTGGAAGAAGACCTGTCTCTCTATAAAAAAAAAAAAAGGCCTTTGTTTAGCAAATCACGGAAAAATCCAGCAGAAATTGTGAAAATTCTGAAAGACAACCTAGCCTCTTTGGAAAAGCAAGACAAAAAGACAGACATTCAGACATTCATTCTTAATTCAGAAGAAGTGTTGAAATCACTGCAAGTAATGAAGGAAATTCTGTGTGGTACAAATGACGAGGAACCCCCATCAGAAGCAGTAGCTCAGCTAGCACAAGAATTCTATAGCAGCGGGCTGCTGGGACGCTGATCGCTGACCTGCAGCTGATAGACTTCAAGGGAAAAAAAATGTGACCCAGATATTTAACAACATCCTGAGAAGACAGATAGGCACTCGGGGTCCTGCTATGGAGTCATCAGCGCTCACCCCCACATCCTGCTCCTGCTCCTCAAAAGATATTAAGCCCCCACAGATTGCCTTGCATTGTGGGATTGTTCTGAGAGAATGCATTCAACATGACCCATTTGCAAAATCATCCTCTTTTCTAATTGTCAGAGATTTCTTTTTTTTTTTTTTGAGACAGAGCCTCAAGCTGTCACCCTGGATAGACTGCTGTGGCATCACAGCTCACAGCAACCTCCAATTCCTGGGCTCAAGTGAGTCTCTTGCCTCCACCTCCCAAGTAGCTGGGACCACAGGCACCCGTCACAACGCCTGGCCATTTTTTGGTTGCTGCCATCATTGTTGTTTGGCGGGCCTGGGCTGGATTCGAACCTGCCAGCTCTGGGGTACATGGCTGGCGCCTTAACCTGCTGAGCCACAGGTGCCGAGCCATTGTCAGAGATTTCTTTATGTGGCACTGTCAACATTTGATATTGCTTCAGATGCCTTTGCTGCTTTTAAGGATTTACTAACAAGACATAAAGTGTTGGTGGCAGACTTCTTAGAAAAAATTATGACACTATCTTTGAAGGCTTTGAAAGGCTGCTTCAGTCTGAGAACTGTGGGACTAAGAGACAATCTTTAAAGTTGCTAGGTGAACTGATGCTGGATAGCTACCATTTTGCCGTCATGGCCAAGTACATCAGCAAGCCAGAGAACCTGAAACTGACGATGAATCTCCTTTAGGACAAGAGTTGCAACATCCAGTTGGAAGCCTTTCACGTTTTTAAGATGTTTGTGGCAAGTCCTCACAAGACCCCACCTGTTGTGGAGATTCTGTTAAAAAATCAGCTCAAACTCTTTGGTGGGACCCTGTAGCCTGTAGATTCCGAGCAGCTTCCAAAAAGAACGGATGGATGACAAGCAGTTCACTGGAGAGAAGAACTACTTGATTAAACAGATTAGGAACTTGAAGAAAACAGCCCGCTGAGGATCTCACTGTTTCCAGCCACAGTCATTTGCCTCACCTGTCCAGTTTGTACAATAAGTATCTTTTCAAAAAGTCATCATTGTGGGGAAGGTGTTGGAGGGCTCTGTTTTTTCTCAATTAATTGTTCAGGGTAGATGGATTATAAACATTCCAATGGAAAAAATTAACCTAGAATGGCAGAGACGCCATCTGCCAGTAATTCACTAAAATGACAAACACAAAGGGGAAGAGGAGATGCACCTGTTACATGTTCTCTAGGCCTTTTAGAAAACATGGAGTTGATCCTTTGGCCACATATATGCGAATGTTACAAGAAAGGTGAGCGGGTACTGTTCAAAAAGGCATGTCACACAAACGTTACCGTAGCAAAACTGGAAGAGTCTACACTGTTATCCAGCATGCTGTTGGCATTGTTGTAACCAAACAAGTTAGGGGCAAGATTCTTGCCAAGAGGATTAATGTTCGTATTGAGCATATTAAGCACTCTAAGAGCTGAGATAGCTTCCTGAAACATGTGAAGGAAAATGATCGGAAAAAGAAGGAAGCCAAAGAGAAAGGCACCTGGGTTCAACTGAAGCGCCCGCCTGCTCCACCCAGAGAAGCCCACTTTGTGAGAACCAACGGAAAGGAGCCTGAGCTACGGAACCCATTCTCTCCAAATTCATGGCCTAGTACGCATACAGTACAGCACACAGGAGAACCAGGAGGGCCAGGTGAGCAGGAGCACAAAGTGCTGGAACCTGTTCCCCATGAATTCATGGCATAACAGGTGTACAGCCTAGCACACAGAAGAACCAAGAGAACCAATGGAACAGGAGCATAAGGTGCTGGGACCAATTCCCCATGAATTCATGGCATAATAGGCATAGCGAGCTTTGTCACAGTCAATGGAAAGGCACCTCCCTGAGCGGCTGGAATCTTTTCCCTATGAATACATGGCATAATAGGTATTAAGAATAAAAGGCTACTGTAAAAAAAAGAAGAAGAAGAAGAAGAGGCAGGAGAGATCTTGCTTCCTCATAGTCCACCGTCTATCACACAAAAATATGACAGCCATCTGCAAACCAGGAGGCAGGCCCTGGCGACACCAGGTCTGCCAGCACCTTGGTCTGACTTCCCAGAACCTTGAGGAATAAATGCCTGTTGTTTAAGCCGCCAGGTCTATGGTATTCCGGCCCAGATGCCCTGCTAGACCGAGATGCCAGTGCTTGTGATATTGCAGCCTCCTGGCTGTGACTCCTTGTCCTACGAAAGTGAGCGACTGTAACCTGAACCAAACTGAGGAATAAGGACGCCAACTCACCCTCGTGAATAGCGGAGCTTCTCCTGGGATCCAGACACTGTTGGTAAAAATGCAAACAGAGCACAAAACAGAACATTGAAACCCCTGGCCTCGTGAAGCTGACATGCAGATAACAAGACAAAAAAGTAAGTAAAATATACAGCGGGCCAGATGGAGGGCAGTGCTGAGGGGACCCAGAAAGCAGGGACAAGGAATTCTGTGGGGTGTCATTATAAATAGGGAGGTCAAGAGACCTGTCTGAGGGGAGGACAGTGGAGCACAGAGCCGGAGGGTGAGGCGGGGCCCGGCTGGCTCCCGCAGGGGGGATGCTCGGGGAGAGAGAGCAGCGGTGCAGAGGCCCCGAGCAGGAGCTGGTGGGGGATGAGGACGAGTGGGGAGAGGGGAGAGGCTGGGGCTGTGTCTTCAGAGGCAAGAGTAGATGCGACATCGTGCTATCTGGAAGGAAAGGTTGCCTTGGGCGACTCACCCACAGGGCGGCGCGAAAGGTAGAGCTGAATGTCCTAGACTTAGCTCAAGGAAAAGGGAGGTTGCTGGACTCTTCTGAAAGTTTTCTCTGTTGTTTTTATTTCCTTAATAAATGTGAAAGCTGGCACATGAGCTGAGCATGAAAATAGGCAAGGAGTGTTGATGGCTTGAGATAGTCACCTAGGAGAGCAGGTGAGGGCAATTTCAGGCAGCCCCAGGGCCCACCGGAGGTCACTGTCCTGATTATGCCATGAGACCAGTCAGCGAGGCTGGGTGTTCCCTCCAGCCAGGTTGACAGCTGGGCTGTGGATGCCCAGGAGTACTTTGCCAGGGAATATGAAAACCACCACGTTAGTATCTGAGAGATGTTACAAAGGGATGAGGTGGGTTAGACAGAGACTGTAACAACCTGGGGAAGGACTTGGAGTAGCAAGAACTCGACTCCAGCCAGTTCGTTGCTGCACAAATAAATGAAGACATGGATGGGTGTGCTAGTCACAGCAGGAATACACGGAAAAGGTTTTACTGACCTTCTGCTTATTCGTTCGTTTCCCATGAAATCCACAACGTTTAGTTTTTATAAGAAATCTCTTGTAGCAAATAATTCACTGATTACAAAGCAAACAGAATAATTTCAGCAAACCTGAAAAGATCACATGACCCCACAGCGAGTTAAACTATGCCACAGCATGGGAAAAAAGAAAAAGTACCCCACCCCAGCCAAACTGCAACAAAAAAAGAGGAGCGTTGTGGTGGCACCTGTAGTCCCAGCTACTTGGAAGGCTGAGGCAAGAGAATCACCTAAGCCCAAGAGCTGGAGGTTGCTGTGAACTGTGTGACACCATGGCACTCTACTGAGGGCGATAAAGTGAGACTCTGTCTCTACAAAAAAAAAAAACGGAAAGAAAAAGTATCCAATTTTTCAATGAAGCAAATATAACATCAATCCCCAAAACTGACAAATTCTTTACCCTCCAAAAAAGGAAACTAGATGAATTAAGTAATATTGATGCAAACATAGTAAATTTAATATTAACAAAGAGAATACAATAACATATTTTAAAAATCACATCATGGCTAGAGTCATTGCATTACTCTAGAAATGCACAAGGTGTTAAAAGAAGGAAGAAGAGAAAAAGATACTTAATATACAATTGGAGAAATTTGAACACTGACTATTTGAGGGAATGGTTAACTATTAATTAATATTAAATTAGTTGATTTCATGTTGTCACAACACCATTAGTATCAATAGTATAAAACACGAATGGTATTGTGAAAATATTAAAAATGAGTCCTTGGCTTTGATAAATGCACACAAAGTTATAAGATGTCTACAATTTGCTTTGATATAATCTAAGGGGAAGACAAATAGAAAAAGGATGGAAACAAAACTAGCTCCATGTTCACAATGATAGAAGCTGGGCATGGGGATGTGGGATTTCATTACTAGTCTTTCTGCTGTATGTGAGCCTGAAATTTCCCTAAGAAAGGTGAAAAATGTATGATCCAAATAAACACATTCAACCATAAATCATGAGTGTATAGTCTCTGATTTGAACTAATGCCCTCCTTTTGTAGACTACAAAATCAAATCTTGGACAGAATCGTGAGCCGGCTGTGTCGCAAGGCAAACCAGCCCCCACTCAGACCAGGAATTTCCCAGTTTCCTCTGCGCTGCAGAGATGGGAGGTCACCATTAAGCCCCAGAGACTGAGCTTACTTAGCACAGCTTCATGGCCACAGTTAACCCTGGGACCTGCTGAATAAAATGCTCATTATTATTATTCTGGTTATTTACTGACAGACACTGCAGTCAGAGAAAAACACTGGAATTGCTATTGTGCTCATCATTAAATGCCTCATTATAGGAAAATGTTCCTGAATGGTGCAGTGGGGTGAATAACAATCCAGACGCCATTCAGTCCTGTGAGCAGAAAACGGGACTGGCAGAATTGGAATTAAGTTTTTGTTTGTTTGTTTGTTTTTTAATGCACCTTTTCTCATGCCAAGTTTGCATTTTTCAAGAGCAACTGGAGGGGGGAAATGTTCCCAAATCCAAATGTCAGATGAAAGCATTTGGCCCCCAGGACACACTGGCCACGTAGCCTGTGCTTCATGCAGGGGAGCAGCTACGTGGTGGGGGAAACACCTGTTAAGTGGGTGCTTCCCCACACTGCTCCCACAGGCCTCCTGGGATCACTCTCCGCTGAGGGTCCCCAGGAGCCTGAGATTCTGTCCCCAGCTCAGAGCCACCTGGGGCCTCTCAAGTCTCCATCTGATCTGCAGCACAGAGATTCCACTTCTCAGTTCACTCACGGGATGGGGAAAGGGAGATAAGGGGGTGATCTCCCCTAAAAGTGCCCCGAGGTCTTCCCAGGACCTAACTGTGCTGCACCGAGCAAGCAGGAGGAAGCGGCTGGCAGGAGCTGATGCCTGCTGTTCTCCAGGAGACAGGAGTGAGAACAAGGGGAGCTCCAGGTAGGGGCCTGGAGAGGTGGCCGGTAGCCTGGAAAGCACCAGATGGAGGCTTCTCTCCTCACCTGAGCACCAAAGCAGCAGTGATAGCCCCTGGGCCAAGAAGTGTGGTGGAAATAACCCCTCCTTTACATGTGTCCTGCTTACTCATGGACACCTGACCGCAGATGGGAGTCGGGATCCAGAGCTCGAGGTCAAGCCCTGGGCCCACCAGGCCTTTCTCTGCAGCCTCCTGCCTTTTCCTCTTGCAGGCACCTTCCCAGGAATCCCCTGCCCCTCTAACTGGATCTGCGTGCAACCTGCACTGACATGGCCTCCCTGTGGATGTCACCACGACAGGGCTCAGAGCTGCTTTGTGTGGCCGGCAGCTGGACACTCAGAGGTGGCTGTCCCTGGACCAGCCCGGGGAAGTGGAGACTGTGCTGCTGGCTCTGGGTCTCCCAGTCTTCACGGCCACAGCTGCCACCCCCGGGATGTGCGCCAGTTTGGGATGGACAGGGACAGATAAGCTCACGTGGGTGGGCTGAGACATCTTCTCTGCCTCTTGTTCAGCTCTCCTCTCGAGCCGTGTGCTTCTGGTGAGCACTAGCGCGCTACCATAGGGTAAGAGGATGTTCACACTCCATGCCCATCCCACGTGTCCACCCAAGTGCTTCTTCCCCAGAACTCCTTGACCTCAATCTCTCGGATCCCCGGCCAGCCCACCAGGCCACTCATTACTGCTCGTGAGATCATGCGTATCGCAGCTCAAGCTGTGGCTCTTCCTGTGCAAAGCTGGACAGGGTCCTGACCCAGGCTCTGCCCAGGGGAAGGATTTCCCCTGCCCTGGGTCCAGGTACCAAAAAACTAGGAACTGCCTTCCGGGGCTGCCCTGAGTGTGGCCAGAGTGAGGCAGTTGTCAGTTTGGTCTTGCACCCACACTTCAATGGGTACCTCCGTAAACTAAGCTTGAGTGTTTTCCTCCCCCCCCCTCAGATATAAGGGACCCCCACCATGGCTGCAGGTGCACACTGAGAGCGGGCCCGCGGGTGCACACTGAGAGCAGGCCCGCGGGTGCACACTGAGAGCGGGCCGGCAGGTGCAGACCGAGAGCGGGCCCGCAGGTGCAGACCGAGAGCGGGCCCGCGGGTGCAGACCGAGAGCGGGCCCGCGGGTGCAGACCGAGAGCGGGCCGGCGGGTGCACACCGAGAGCGGGCCCGCGGGTGCAGACCGAGAGCGGGCCCGCGGGTGCACACCGAGAGCGGGCCGGCGGGTGCACACCGAGAGCGGGCCCGCGGGTGCACACCGAGAGCGGGCCCGCGGGTGCACACCGAGAGCGGGCCCGCAGGTGCACACTGAGAGCAGGCATACATTCATGCTGGGTGATGCGGGGTCTGGATTTGGGGTCCTGCTCAAGCTCACTCTTGGATTTACTGTTCCCACCTTTCTATGGCCATTGTTCAGCCCACCTAACTCAATGACTTGGAAGATACAACAGAAGGATGGTCGGGTCCGGAGGCACAATCATTGGTCACTGTATTTCCTCCCTCCTCATATCAAAGTTTCCATCTCTGCCAGGGCCAATGGCACACCCAAAGCTGTCTCTCAAAAGACATTGAATTCCCTGCTGCAGAGAGCATGGTCTTTTCCCAGCAGGCTCATGAGGATGACCTGAAATACTGGGGTGAGGCTTGTACAGAGGGCTCCCTCCCACAAAGCGTAGAGTAGAGCGAATGGGCAGATCTGGGCAGAGAGCAGTGATGGTTGGAGGAATATCTTCCAGGAACGTACCTGATCCCGTGTCTGTGATTTTTAACATTTGGGGATCCGAGAGGAAAGTGCAGGAAGGGAGATGTTGGAGGGAAGAGAAAGCAGTCAGCAGGGGGATGGGTAAGGTTCCAGCAGCTTCCTTACGAGGAAACCTGCAATGGTTGGCTCACCATTCACAGCTCCTTTCACATCCACCTCTGTTCCTGCATCCACTTTAGCCCATGATTTATGAATGGAATTAATAGGAACCAATCAGGCATGGCTATGCCTACAGTGCTTTGTTCAACAACAGATGTTTCCCGTAGTAATTATGTTAGAATAATAACAACACAGGAAGAAATGCCTGGTCATCAGTATTAGATTGCCAGTGCTAACAAGACTGATGGCTTCACCAATAAAACTGCCAGTGAAGGAGGCTGAAACAAAAGGTGAGTATGTCCAGGACTGGTCCTGCTCATCTAGCTGTTTGTCTTGCAATCAGTCATTCCAACGTTCTGTGCCTCAGTTTCGCCCAATGGGAAACGGAGGAAGTTTTCTAGTTCAATTTCGTTTAGTTCTTCTTGAGGCAGGAGGAACAGTTCCCCTCTCCAGTGTCTGATTCATTCCACACCCAAACCACTTCCCTTATGAGGTTTCCATACTCCAAGACACTATACTCCTCCCTAAGTGCCCTGGGACCAGGTACCAAAAAACTAGGAACATCCCTCAGCCCAAGAACCCAAGAATGTATTCAAATCGCTGGTACACAGGGCCTCTTGCAAATTTAGCTAACCACACCCCACTTGCCATACATAACACGCCCTCCAGTCTCTGCCGTCTGCGGGTACAATTGCCTGTGCAGCTCTGCCTGGCAACCTTCTCGCTTTTGCTTCTATAGATAACAAAGAATTTTGCTTTTCACTGAGAGTCAGAGTGTTGTATCCTACTACCAAAAGGACCTTTGACTCTTACAAAACAATTGCCAGTACTTGGGTTCTACAGGTGGGGAATCTGCACCCTCACCAGCCCTTAGTCATTCCTCCACTGTTCAGCCAGTCTCTCTGTCATCCCGATTCCAAGTTTTCTTCTGCAGCCTTCATGCAGGCTCAGAACAGCCTAGCGGTTACTCCTCATTCTGCTGTCCCTGGGCTCAGGTCCTCACCTCTCAATGCTTGTAGCTACATCTTGGTGCTCCTTCCTCTCCCTACAAGAATGGAGTTAATTATTGCACCTCCTTCAGGCGTTGGTATGAGATAAAGTGCAGACCACCACAGATGGCTCACTAAGGCAGCCATCGCACACACATGAACACACACATTCACTAGAAACAAGGCAGAAGCCAAAAGCCTCCACCAGGCGAACTTAGTAGGGAAGGGAAAACGAACTCAGTTTGGGTTCCTATTCTTGACAGCAGTCAACTTGGCCTTTGATGTCACGCCCAAGGAAAGCTCAGCATCCGGTGACAGAGCCGCTCTGATACAATGAGCAAAACAGACCCCATCCCCCCACTGGGAACTGATCACATTTCTTGTACAGCCCTGGAAATAATGTCCCCACATCCTGTAAGTAGCCTGTATGTATTACAGCTTTTGCAGAGTAAAAGCATTTACTTCTTCAAATGTGCACATTTAAAATAGACCGTGTATTTGAAAACTCTCTGTTGGCTTTGGTTATTCACTCACGGTAAGTAAACAAGTCTGGGGTGGGGGAATCATAATGACCTTGTCCTCTTTCTAAATCAGAAAAACCTGCAGATGTCCCAAATACGGCCAGGACGTCTGTGGATGACCTGGAAAAAGGGCCTGTGATCCTTTGAAATTTGAAATTTTAAGCTGCATGCTGTGAACTTGTCTGCGTTTCAGCAAGCGGGGCTGCTGATTTAATTAGATAGATCATTTAAAATGGAGGGAATAGGCAGAAAAGGAAAAGAAGTGAAAAGGAGGAGGAAAAGGGCGCAAACGCGCTGACAAAGGGCTGCCTAGGAGAAGCGCTCGCTTCGGCTGTGGACCCGGCCTCCGGATGCTGTGTGTCCAGGTGCGCGCCCCGCCCTTCAGGGCCAGGGGGCACTGCGGTGCGTTCCCACCCGCTGGCGCTAGAGGGCGCGCCCCCTCCTGGACTCGCAGGGCTCTAACCAGAGATAGGTGGGAACCGAACCTGGATGAGACGATGAGGCAACCAGTCCAGGGGGAAGGACTCTGCCAGCCTTCGGGCGGTGGGCGGGGCTGGAGGGAGGTTTTCTCTGTGCTCTGGGGGAAGAGATCGTCCCTCTTATAAATCCTGAGGGTGTCTTTTGCTTTTTTCTTTTTTAAAAAAAGGTTTAGATTTAAAAGAGTGTTGCAGATGGTTCGGTAACCTTTGCAAAATCATCTCTCAAGATATCTCAGGTATTGTGCATCCTTGGAAAATTCATCTCTCCAAACCTCAGTTCCCTCCACCCTCTAAAGTGGGGATAATCCATGCACCTAAATCATAAGATTAGGGCGAGGATTAAATGAGATCCTGCCCCTGTAGGTAGCTCACAGGACACCTGGCAGAGAAGTATGCCTGGACATTTGTGAGCACCCACTTTCGGCTGCGGGAGCAAATTCAGTACATTTTCCATTAAAGCAAATGATGGCTTTGCACAGCTAATCAGCCTGAACTTTATTCTGTTATTTATTGGCAATTAGATCTGGCTGTTGATCCAATTATCCAAGTCTAGAATTAGAGTCCAACATTGAGCTCAGGAAACCTGTTTCAGCTTGCTCCAACAACCTACCTGGTGGCAAAGGAACTCCTTCTGTGGTCAGAGTTTCTCCCAGTTGGCTAAAAGGATGTCATGAGCTAAAGCTACAAGTCTCAAAGAAATTCTTATTTTCCCTCAAGCCCTCAATAATTATAGTATGTCATCACAGGCTGATAAGTATTTCCCCAACAGAATGAAACAATGTGCTGATTCCTGATCCAGCCAAAAGCTTAACTGTCATTTAAGTGGGGCATGATACTTAAAATATTAATTTTGTTATCTTCTAGCATCTTATAATTACAACTCCAAAGTATCATGCAGAATATATTTGCATATGTAAAGAATTCATCATTATTTCTCTGTGGCAGAAATGGCTGTTGGTTTGACTTCTGAACCTGAGTTGAGCCTCTCGTTACCAGGAAAGTGATTATATAATGTGTTTTTCTGCATCAAAGCCTGCTCAATGTTGAAGAAAGTTACAACAGAGAAGGAAAGGTCAGCAGGACACTTGGGAATGCCACTTCCCTCACCTGTGCTACCTTCTCCATCTCAGTGTGGCTTCATGACGTCCACCTTTCCCGCTGCCAAGTCTGTCAATAGATTAAAAGTCACTTCAGATTTCCTCAGAGTTCAACACCCATCACAGAAGATACACGGGAGATTATTACCTGGCTGCAAAATTGCCATGCTGGAATGCTGTATTATTTCTCTAGGGTTGTATTCTCCAAACGGTTTTGATTGTACACCTTTATCAGTGAGTGAGTGCACACACATCCGTAAAATACAATTAGTATAGGAACTGTTACCCTGCCTACCGCATATTTCCAGGTTACTCTTTGGTAACATGAGGGAATTCTCACTCTCAGGTCCCCTCAGCTTCAGTGGATCAGATAACGGGCCCTGTGAACCAAAGGGGTGGGAACAGAGGAGGACGTGGTGTCAGGAAAGAAAATCCTTCCAAGAACACGACTGCTTATGTCACCTGCACCCCTTCTAGCATGGTCCGAGCCAACCCCTGCACAGCCTGGAGCCCCTCCCTGGGTGTTCCTGACCTCATTGCCCTGTGGTCATCTTGGTGGGCCCCGAATGCATCGGTTACACTCCCCACTAAGGCCTTTGCCACTCCTCTGTCCCGAACATTCCTCTTCCCCAGGTGTCTCCCTCACCACTCACTCCTTGGGGCTCCCTACTCAGGTGTCAGCTTGTCAGTAGACTCTGCCAGTTCATTCTCTTCTCCCTCCTGTCTCCACCACCCCAGCCCCTCTGTCTGTCCCTACCTGGTTTATTTTTCTCAATAGCTCTTTACCCCCACATGACCTTCATTTGTTTATTTTTCTGCTCTCAAAAGTGTTAAGTTCTGTTTATCATTTATCCCCAATGCCTAGGACAATGGCCATCATCTCATAAGTGTTCAATAATATTTGCTGGAAGAAAGCATGAAGAAACATCAACTGTACTAGCTCCACATACATGCCAGGCAGATAATCTGGTCTCTCGTTCTCTACGCAAATTTGTTTCTGGAAATTTGGGATTTCATGCCTATGTTTTCAAGAAAAGAAAACAGAGAACTAGGGTTTTTTTTTACATGTAAAACCTGACTTTTTGAGTATTACCCATTAATTCTAAAATATGTGAAATAAATGCCACGTAAGGCAAATGAAGCCTGTCTGCAGGCAGAATGGGGCTCTGGCATTTCCCCATCCAAGGCCCGGCTCAGAGCTGGTCGCAGAGAAGTTCCTCCATCAACAAGGTCAACTGTGGGGTTAACAGTGAGCAGCGCTTCCCAGATCTTGTTCTCTGCTCAGGGATCCTGACCTACATTAGAGCTCAAGTCATTATCTGATCTGACTTCACCTCTTGTGGCCTTACAGAGAAACTTCACCTCCTTGAACTTCCATTATCTCTTCTACACACTGGTAAGATGAACCCAGTTTGTAGTTGGTTGTCAAGATTGCTAAATAAAGTTTGTATAACAAATTGCTCATCTGACACAATGCCTGATAGATGGAGGTGTCTGATACATAGTTGTGCTCATGACTTTTGCCTCGTGCTATGAGTCTTAGCATCCCCTTTCCTGCTGACTCTCTGCCCATGGGAATGACAGTCTAGACTCTGAACTCTGCAGGGAGGTCCATCCACCAAGCAAGGCTCTGACACACTCTCCTGTCCCTTACATGTCAAGAACATTCAACTTCATTCCTTTGTGAGTCCTGCTTCCTAAGCATGGAATACTACTTGGAATTTTATCTGCTAATAAAGACTCCTTGCCCAATTACTATTGCCAGAATTCTCTCTTCCTCAACCTATTGGGGAACCGTAGTCATGGTTTTCACGGCCTTTTGGCCAGATCCATGAATCTGGTAACAAGGTTGGTGTTTCTGACTCTTTATTATCACACTCATCAAATTAGTAGTTATTTTGGCTCAGTATTTGGCATTTTGTGTGAACAAAAACATTCCTCTTAACTTGACAAAAAACTGGAGTTTTTTCTTCATTTGTTCTATAATTTTATGCTAATGTTATATAAAGCATATTGGTGGTTGCACTATCTGGAATATTGCAGAACTACAGTAATGTTTGTTTCTAAGCATTTAATTATCTTTCAACCACAGGTTCATTATTATAGTCAGTAAAATACATTGAATAGTAACCTTGGTTCCATAATTTACACATAGGTCTCTTATTGCTTGTGCCTTCTCTGAACACACCCCTGATAAGCAGAAGGAAGAAACTCTCAGGTGGTCCCTGGAACCTGGGTTCTCTCCAAGCCTCTGCAGACTCTGCAAATGCCCTTGCATCTGGAAGTTCTGCTCCAAAGCATAGTGTATTTCTTTGGTAAAAATTATTATTTTGCCTCTGAAACTATCTGGCTTTAAGTAACTTTATTATTTACAATTGGTTACTTTACCCATTCAGCAACTCTGGGAAAGTTAGAAAACCCCACCCACCTAATGTTTTCAACTGTCATGAAAATTTTATGAGTTCTAGATGTAACAACGAAGTTGGTATGCTGTGAAGTCTCACAGGTATTTAAAAACATTTGTAGTCACTTCTGGTTTAGGAGTTTCCTCTTTGCATCTCAGACTCTTGATATGGGGTTAGGAGGGGCTGGTGAAGGCCTCTAAACATCAGACCTCAATTTCAGATCGCCCAAGGAAACACAGGAAGTTCAGAACCCTCCCTGGAAAGAGGAAGGTTAGGACCAAAGGTCTTTTTAGTTTACAGACTCTCCAGGTATGGCACTGTGAGGCTTGTAGCAATTATTTACACATGCTCCTCAAAGGAGCTTTAAGGTTAAATATGGAGAAACCCCTCCCCAGGACAGACCTAACCCATATACAGTGACAATAGTGAGTAATAATAAGCTCCCTGCACTGGCTGGTGGTTAGCATTTCTCTCCAGCTTTCTCCTCTGACCACCTTTCATCTCTAATCACCTTCTCAAGGTACACAGAAAGAAACACCAATCATCCAGCTAAAAGACATCATAACCTGTAACAATCAAGTGTAGCTTCTGATTCCTAAAGAAGGGGGCTCTGGAAAGCTCCTAGGTCATAGATGGTCTTGATATTTGGGGACACAAAGTAAGAAACATTGAAAATACAAGCTCCCCACTGTTTTGTATGGAAAAAATAGTATTATCAGGGAATATCAGTGTTAATACTGTTATTAATCTTGCCAGTTTAAAACAAGAATATTCATATACACGGTGCACATATTCACATTAACCACTTGGGGGGCAATTATCATTTAAAAATGATGAATGCCAAAATATCAATTTTCAACCGCATTGACCCGTGATGAACTGTGGCACTGGGCAGGATTCTCCATTATGTGCGGTTCAGGCTGAGTCTGAGTCTGGTCCACCAAGGGAACTCACCTGTAGATTAACTTCGCTCCAAAGTGGTGTCAAATGCCTGAAGATTCTGCCTTCTTGAGGTCTGTTTCACATCTTTGTTTAAAGGGAAGTCAAGGCACAGAATGTAAGTTTGTAGATCATCTATTCTCTGTCCATAGGTCATTATCTCTTGCATAAAGGGATGGAGTTTCTGTAAACACCTCTTATATCTAAAGTGGTGCCGACATTGTCAAGGCTGTCCGCCAAGAAGCACAGATGTCCATAACTAGCACAGTGAACTAGGGAGCACAGTTGTGGGCTCACAGTTGCCTGAGACAGACCATCTGACACTGTCTTGGGAGGGTATTTTTTTTTAAGCTGAATTTTAACAGAGGGTCAGTCAGCCATTCACACAGCAGTTGGACAAGGGAGTCATTGAAACCAATTGTCTGGTGAGGGCAGGAATGTGGCATGGTGGGCATCCTTCACCCAGTCACAATTTTTAGAGCAATGGAGACTCAATGCAGTCAAATGTTTCATTGTTATGGAAATAAAAATAACACTTCTCAAGACTATGAATAGGAACTGGAATTTTTGGCACCTAAATAAGCTTCCCTGCAACTCAAATTTTATAAATAGAATTGACTTCCCTATGGCTGGCAGGGACACATCTGAATTGAGATTTTTCGCTCATTAAAATTCAAGTTTGTAAGCTTTAAGGGAAAATGGACTTTTTCTTGGTCTCCTCCAAGAATTAGGTTTGCATGTCCTTGCCACCAATCTTGTCTTTCCTCCTAAGGCAGGAAGAGTTAGTGATAAGTAAGACTTAGACTCCACACAATGTTTTGCCAGAGTATTTTCCTCAGGGCTCAATAGAAAGCCTGTTTCTTTTGGAAGAAGCCATTTTTTTTCTCTAATTTATAAGGTCTCAGCCCATAACTTTCATCAAGACTCTGAAGAAATAGCTTCCTCTATGGCTGGACTTTAATATTCTCCTTTGAGAAAATGATCATTCCCTGGAAACTACCAATTAATTGTTTTACCATAACAAGGAATCATCCAACATGTTTTATTTCTTTGTTTTCAAAATGCTTGGAAGTGCCTTTACAGAGACTTAGATATACTGCAGAACATACACAACAGATCATACTGAAGCCATGAGTAATATAATGAGACAGATATAATATACAAAAAAGGTAGAGGGAAGCACAAGGTTATAACGCATGCTCTATTCATCATAGCTAGTATTTACCAGGGACCAAAAACCCAATCCGGAAAAGTGAAACACCTTCTTTCCAAATGCCAGACAAGATTTGTTCCCACTGTTTTCTGCCTTGAAATCACCCTGGAGTGCACAGCTGGCTCGGTCTGCGTGAGCTTGTCCACTCTCTGTATTCTGCAGCCAAGGCAGGATCCACCTGCCTGAGAAGAGTCTCAGGCTGGAGACTGACAGCTGGAACCCACATTCAAATTTTGAAACAATAGTATGCTCTTGGGACACAGGTTGTCAACAAGCAGTATTGTAGAAATCATTTGCCATGGGAAGAAGCGCATGCTCTCTGCCAAGGACACAGACCTCCTGAAGAATACTATGTGGATATGGCCATCTTTCATAGTGCTTTTTTTGTTTGTTTGTTTGCAGTTCAGCCAGGGCAGGGTTTGAACCAGCCACCCTCAGTATATGGGGCCGGCGCCCTACTCGCTGAGCCACAGGCACTGCCCATCTTTCATAGGGTTTTATAGCCTCTTGTTTTTCCCTGGAGTTGATCACTTCTTCATTAAGTCTCTACTATTGGCTCATAGCTTCGGCATTTGCTTAGACTTGTAATGATGTGCAGGGAATGTATCTTCTGTAATGGACACTGGGCAATGGGTTTGATACTGGGATCACCTTGAATTTTTAATGGGTCCCCTCGCTAGACGCTCAAAATAAAGCTCACAACGCAGATTAACTACAGAAAGAGAGTCAGTTGGTGATGTGCTGAAAGGAAGCACTGTGATCCCCTCAGCCGCCAGGACAGGCAGTTTGAGCATGTGACGTGGTGGCTGTGGAACAATTTACCACAGAGTGACAGAGATGGCAACAGACCTGATACACGGATGAATGCACCCAGTGGGAAAATGGCATCAACCAGAATAATGAAATAAGAATGCTGATTACCTGGACAGGTGTGCTTTCCAGTGGCAGATGTGTGTTCCTTGTCAGTCTACAGTGTTTATGGGAGTGAAAGATGCTTGTACTATATGAGAATTCACATGGGTAAAATGGAGATCCTAAAGTGACTAGGAAGGGAAAAAGCACCCTCTCTACGGAGGGGGTCTCTAAGTAATTGAATCATATGGTCAGTGTCTACACTGATGTTTATGTTATTTCATTTTGAGAATCAGATTCCTACAAAGGAGGTAGGGAAAAAGTGGTAGACTGTTTCAGCTCCAACCTTTTGATGGAAAATACAAACTTTCACATGCTGTTTTGTGGAAAGAAAGTAAAGAAAGATGTGTGGGGTCAAAAGTGATTTCAGCCAGCCAGTAGTGATACCAAATGGATAAAAAAAAAATCAGCCTTTAACAGACCCCAAATTCCTAAGCAGCCTCCATCTCTCTGTAAAGTGCTTCCAGTGAGTAGTGTGGATACATAAAGTTTATTTGTCCTCTCGCTTTCTGTAGCATTTAAAGAGACTCACCCTTGAAACGGAGAGAGCTTCTCTCTCCCCACTGTAATTCTCTCCCTCTACCAGGACCTTTAGTGTTTTCTGTATTCTTTTCTGTAAATAAATTCTGTCTTACCACTGGGGGGTGGGGGAGAATAATGTAATGAAGAATAATAAAATACATGTTAAAAAAATACTATCAATAAAACTTGGTATTTAAAAAAAAAGAGAGAGAGAGACTCACCCTTGACATAAAGTGACAATGCTTCATCTGAACAACTAACCAAGGGCAGCAATTAAAGCCAAAGATATTTTAAAGGATCTCATGGAACATGAAGATCCCCCAAAATGTGAGTTGACAACATTATTGCTTTCTTAGACTGGGAAGATAATTTCTCTAATGAACTTGAATTGTTAACTTCTTATCTGGAAAGTGGTACTATCCTGTTTACCTTGAGCCATAAAGTCAAGAAACATGATAACCCAGATGAGAATGTATCTGTACAGTTTTTGTGCATTTTTTTATGGGGTAATGAAGCATAGGATTTCATTAGCTAATTATCATCATCTTAATTTGAGTAATGAGCAATTAATTAGACTTTATTCAATGTCTAAAAAGCAAACAAAACAACTCCATAACCTATCTCAATTATAGAAAACCACAAGGAAAATAATAGGCGATACCCCACATTTTGAAAGGCAGTGTTGGCCTTTTGCACTCACATGCAACATCTTATGAGTTCATTCTTTTACAAATCCCTTTACAAACTTTTTTTCCTTCTTGTGTTGAAACAGATTGTACTGAACTGTGTATGTGCATGCTGAGATCTGGGGAGCGCCGGCTGGGTTCTGTGGCTCAGTCCTTCTATATTATAAGAAAAAAGAAAGGGAGCAAGCTGTTAGCAGAAAACAGTTACCCACAGTGCTAAGAACTAATTCTGATGGGGGTGGGTTCGTGTCCCTGGACAAGCATTTTTGACTCATTTGCTGCCACCATTTTAGAAGCAGGAAAGCCTGCTTCTCCGCAGCCTGTGTCACAGAGCCAACTCCTGTTTACACCTGGTACTTAAATGATGCCTGTAGAGCCTGGAGAAAGACCAATCTTGGTGTTGGGTGTTTGTTGTAACACGCCAAGCTATTTCCCCAGAGACTTCCCTGTTCATCCGGATGGCATTTGCCAAAATGCCACAAATGACTGCGGCAGTTTCAGAAATGGCACACACCTCAACAGAGACCCACAGGGACTTGTCAAATGCACCCACCTGTCCTTCAGCTGAGACATCTACAACAGCCTTCATCAGCAGAATCCCCCCCACACTATCTATTTTTCTCATGTGTCTAGAGCTCAGCTTTGCTAGGGTTTTCACGCCATATAAGTCCCTGCCCCAAATACACACAGAGAACCAAACCATTGACAAGTTAGGACCAAAAGGATGACAGAGGTCAAAGGCTATCCAACACCTGTGTGCAGCATCATGCATTTCGGCACTGAGTTTCAAGATGGCTTGACCTTGGACAGGGATATGAGAAACACTTTTTCTCAGACATTTGGAAAGGAAGTTTCCCCAGTCTTCTAGAAGAACAAATGAGAAGTTTTTAAAAGTAAAAGCTGTTTGCAACTTTCCCGAAGTGTTTTCTTTTGGTGTCCGTTTATTACCGTATCGAGGGTATTAAAATCTATGGCTGAAAAGAAAAATATATCTATAAAAATAATCACACATCAGCTGCAAGGAACATTTGGGTAAAATAATGAAACAATTGAAGAATCTTTAAATGTTTATTTTCATGTTAAAAATGATGAGTTACCCTGTGGTTAGAATATACCTTTATGCTGGAAAATGAAGTCACTTTATTTCTGAAATATTTCCAGAAAAAAAATAGAAGGAAAAATCCAAAAGTAATGAAGAGTAGGATCAAAATGTTCTGGCAGATTCCATCAATAATCCCAACATGAGCCATGTCCTTTCCAGGCCAGAATTGCTAATTCAGTGCATTGCATGACCTTAGGTCCCAATGTTTTTCTCAACATCAGTTTAGATACTTTTGAGTGGAATTTCTATACATTTGAAAGCTACAGTTTTGCATGCTTTTATTTGAAAATGTATTTGTTCCAATACACCTCGCAGTGTTTCATTATGTCGTCTATATTACATACAAAAATATCTGGTATCCATATTTCAGCATCACTTTTCCACCGTCCATCCTGCCCCTTTACATTACATTACACACACGTCATTTTAATGGAGGGAAGGGTCACTGAATTTATAAACCATCCATTGTGTCATTTACAGAGAACAGAACAGAGAACTGAGAACACTTTTTAGGTGAGAAGAGTTGAAAATGCGATGACGCCATAAAACATGTAGGATTCAGATGAAACCACCCGCTGTGGTGAGCAAGGGCAGACTTTCTAAAACTTAAAAGTTAGCAAGGTACAAATTAGTCTACAGATAGGGCAATGGGACAAAAATGAATCTGCTTTTCCCTGCAACCATGTTTATGAACAGAAACTTTCTGTCTAGATCAGCGGTTCTCAACCTGTGGTTCGTGACTTCTTTTTAACAATGAAAATACACTGCGGCATTAGGAAGGTTGAGAACTACTGGTCTAGATAGTAAAGACTGGGATCGTCTGGGAATTTACTCTGGCCTGTGTACAATACAAAGTAGCCGGGAAGTCAGCCATTTGTTCTCCTGCTACACGAGGAGTATTCTGAGGTTTGCTAGATATTGTTCCTCTGGGATAAACCTCTACCATCGTTTTTTCTTACTTTTGCTCAAAGGCAAATCCCCTGTGTGCGTAAGCTCCAGTTCCCTGGTGTGGCAGCTGCTCCTTGATCCCTGCGCTCTGACCTCCAACATTGCACATCTGGACCCTGGGGACACTGTGGTATGTCCTCAATGGTTCCAAGGCACGTGCTCCCTGGCCAGCCTCTGAACCTCCCTCAGTGGGGCCCTCTCGAAAGGCTGGCTGGTGCCTCCCTCCCGGGGAGTCTAAGTGCCCCATCACCTTGGGAACAGAAGGGACACGATAAACAGTCCTTTGGTTCAGGTTTTTTATCAAGACCAATAATTTGGAGGTCTTCGCCATAAAATCCAGGAAAGCCCAGGCAAATGCCTGGCCCCCAGGAAATCAGCTTTCCAAGCTTAATCGTTTATGTCTCTTCCCCCACATTAATTTAGATGTCTTCTGGGTGTAGAGTCTCATAGTTATACATTGACTAGCTGAAAAATCAAGGTGATATAACCCATGATTCATAATCTGCAGGAAATAGTTAGAGCACAAAACACTTCAATGAAATTCCATTATGCTGAATAGTCTCCATAGCAAACCTGAGAACAACAGACAGTCATTATTGATTCCCACTAAATAGTTTATCATTTGGCTCTTCAATATTCACACACGTGGGCGCACACACACAGGTATATGTATGCATGCTATGTGTTTATATACATGGTAACAGGGACCCTTCCCTCATGGACTTGCATTTGATTTTTATCTTCAACTGAATTTGAACACAAAATAACAAAGGTGACAACACCGAGGCCGTATCACTCTGGGTGACTCTAAGTGATCCACGGGAGATGTCATCAGGTCAGTTTCCCCTGTGCTCAGAAACCGCTGCACATGAAAGTGACACCTCCTGGGACAATGGCAGTTGCCTTTGTTTCCTCCCCTGTTATCCACCCCACTTGGTCTCACTTCACCAGTGGAGGGAGCCTGCAGTGTGTGTCAGAGATTTGCTCCCAGTTACGGTAGAGATTTTTCATTTTAAGAAATGAATTCCCATCATTTCTGGAATGTTTTAACAGGAGACAGGATTGAAAATGTCTCCCAGAAGGAGCCAGACTCACCTGGATCGCTATGTCAATTAGCACGTCACCTGCCCTCAGTCCTGCACAGTGGGCCCTGGGCTCCCTCCCCGCCAAACCCTTTGAAAAGCCTGTCACTGGGTAGGAGCTCTTTCTAGAAGATGTCAGTCATCTCTTTGCAAACTCCTTTTGCAGCTAATGCCTGACTCTCCCAGCTTCATTATCCACTCAGACTGAAAGATTGTGCAGACTTCACCAGCTTCTGTCTTAAACACTCACACAGCCAACTAAACACCGGCCTCCAGAGGTCAAGTCTGCATCAGCTGCAATTTCAGCACAATTCACAAAACACACTGTAGTGCTGATTGGCAAGAGACAGAAGAACAACATTTTGGCTGTCACCTCATGGCCAGAGGAGGCTGCGCTGTCCTGTTCCCACCTACAAGAAGAGACTGATTCAAGGTCTCTCTTTTGGCTAGCTCCCTTAACAGCCATTTGGACCGGGAACTGTTGAGGTGACCTCCTGCAGGGCCTTCCTACTTTGGGCCTTTAAAATTCTATTTCTTAGAAATGCAAATGGCTCAGTAAAGCTCATAAGGAGGCCCACTAGCAGAGTGTCTGCTTTTCCAACAATATCATCTGAATAAATAAAATTGGCATCCCATTTTGCTAATCTGAAGTTCTTGCTTTCCTTAAGACCATTCATCATGCTCTTAAAATAACATTATTTTATTTACAGATTATGTAGGAATCGTTGCTTTTTTTCCCCCTTGCTCCTTTGATTTTTCGATATCAGTGTTTTTTCCCACAACAGCTGCCTTCTGAGCTCTGCAACAGCCACTGATTTGTATAGATTTTGGGGGAAAACTCATTGCTCTTCCCCACCAATGCTTACGCTGTGAAGATCTTATCTATGTCAGAGTCATGATTGAGATTATTTTGGAGGAAAAGTCATTATACAGATGGATTTTTATATATTGCTAGCTTGGAACATCATTCTACTTACTTTAATAAAAAAAAATTTTTTTTTTTTTTGTTCTGGTAAAAGGGAAAGTTTAATCTGCAGCTATTTCTCAGGCAATTTCCTTTCTGTGTAGAACAATTCTGTTTTTAGATTTCAGTCTGGATAATAAATTGTGTTGACCACAAAGAATGTGAATGAATACAGCTATGTTGTGGTCTTTCTGCCCTCCGAAATACACACCAGGAGTTCCCCATGAATTGTCAACAAGCAGAGAATAAAAAGAAGCATTTGTGATTCACAACTTTTCTCCAAATCTTTGAGACTTCTTGTAGAAAACTGTAAAGAGATGGCCCTCCCTCGTAGTATATTAACATTTTAAATAAAACCCCTTGTTCCAGTCTTATACGAGAAAGTTCAAGAACAAAAGAAAGGAAAAACAAAGTGAGAATAAGCTTCTTAGATACCTTCCCTAAACAATGAAGCACAGAAACCCAGAAAAACCTGACATCCTACATGGAGACCTAGGACCAAATACAACATGGCAAATCCCAGGGAATGAAACTCAGATATAAATCAAACAGATCTCAAAGAAAAGACTGAAATTTCTTCTCTCTGTGTTTCAAAAAGAATTCCAGAGGTCAAAGGAACAGGTGCAGGAGCAAATGTATATAAAAATAATGAGCAGCGCTCATAACAAATAAGGATAGCTACATTCAGTCATCTTTCATGTATGTCTAAACTCAGGCCAAGGGCAATAAGTGTCCACTGTGCTTTAAAAGGTCTAGGAATAGAAAAATTAACATCCAAATCTTTTCTAATTCCACATGGCCATTTGTCTCAAGATGACTAACAATGTCTGTGGGGTCGGGTTTGTTATACTTGCACTGAGCTAGAACCAGGCAGTCAGTAGAACTGTTGTCTTAGAAGTTTTCCAGTCCCTACGCGTGGCTGGTTTGGAGGCATTTCCTGGCTTAATGCCCAGCTGCACCTCTGGTGCCCGCTTAGAAAGGGATCCCACCAGACCTCCACACATTGAACTTTGTTAAATCATCCCCTATTGCTGATCAACCTCACTGCTCCACCATTCAAAAAACAGAAGGCATAAAGGTGAATACAAACATAAGAAAGGAGTTTACATCTGGTCTTGCAGTCTTTCCATATAGTCCCTAAAGTCCTGGGAGTCGCCCAGCCCCATATCTTGGCAGACCCACTTGATGTTATCATCACTGTCGTACAGGATGGAGTTGGTGTATGGGCCGCCGTCCTCCGGGAGGATGGTGGTGTAGGAAGTAAACTTGACTCTCTTCCTCTTTGGGCCCGAAGAATTTATAGGTTCATTTTTAATTTCCTTCTCATAGACATAGTCAGAAGGTCTGAGCAGCTGACTATGGAAAGTCTTCTGGGAACTGCCGTTCAGAAGGAAGTTCCTCTCCTCGAACTGCAGCCCCCTGTCTATCATGGTTGTGCACTCCTCCGAGGGGAGCGTGATGTCAACGGGGTTCTCCAAAAGCTCCACTTCGTTCCCCAGCCAGACCCAGTCGTGGGAGTGGGGGATGTTGCCTTGCTCGCTCACGGCAAACCTTTTGTGTCGGTATTTCCACGCAAATGCCACACAGTTGATTAAGAAGACCAGGATGGCCAGGCAGAAGACACAGAGCAGGGCGTACATGCCGATCTCCAGGTCTGTTAACCCCCTTGAGGTTACTGTAAGGTCACTGGGATTATTGGGCTCCGGCAACTTCCCTTGAGTGGGGAAGCTGGTGAAGGTGTCTGGACCACCGCTCTTGAGTAGCTTCTTGTTCTTCCCTTCCGTGGGAGACTGTGGGGTTGTGCTTTTGTTGGTACTTTGCTCTTGGCCAACGGATGCACCATGGCGGGGCCATTCCTGAACTGCTCTCTCCTGATTTCCTTCACGCTCTATGGAATTACTGAGGTGGTCTTTATACTCTCGATTTATGCCCTCGATGTCATTGGTGCCCCCATGATGCTCATCAATACTTGGTTCAAATTTGACCTTGACATTTCCTTTACCCACAGCAAGAATACTCTTCCTCTTGGTCTTCTGGCAAGGTTCACTGATCATCATTTCTAACTTAATCAGGGGCCCTTGTCCTTCACCCTCTGCAACCACAATTGGCCATTTAGACTCCAGGTTGGCCTGGACAGACACCACCATTTCATCCAATGATGAGACAGTAACTGAATAATCCTTGGGGTCGTAAATGTCTAAAGGTGTCACCGAACCATCACTGAACAAAATCCAAGAACTAACTATTGCTTCCTAAGGAAAATGAAACCAAAGCATTATGTTATAATCAGGCTCCTTTACATTTGCAAACATAAATATGATTTCCTAGATAAATTCTTGAAATATAAAGAAATAAAAACAAAAGAAAAATAAATTTCCATGTTTTATAACCTTAAACAATTCTTGGCATGCCTCGAACTATCATCAATGATGTGCTGCAGCCACAGTGGGCTGAGGAGCAAATAATATACTTTAATGAAGGCACTGAAGTGTAAATTAATTTATTGCATGCCATGCAACAGAATTTGGCCTTCTGAAAACATTTTGAAAGATCAGAAAATTTATCTGAATCAATTTCAGGTGCCACATTTTGAAAGCTCAGAAAATTTATCTGAATCAATTTCAGGTGCCACTAATCAGGCTCCTGCTCACGATAATACCACTTTGAACATTCATCATTAGAAAGCCAAAGCTGAGGAAGCAAAACATGCAGGGCTGGGAGTACTTGGGAAGCTGCACTGTGAGCCCCCATCCCTGGTATCTTTATAAAGGATCTGTGAACGTTTAAAGATGGAGAGGAGTTTTAGAGTTGACAATAACTGTCATAAATAATAGCGATTTTGGTGACTATTGAGCATGCATAAGAAGCTGAAATGGAATTTCCCATAATCAAAATCACCTGCTTTGGCAAATGGGAAAACCTTTAATCTTTTGGTCCTGGTCTAACAGCAGATGGTGCCTGGCACAGATAAACCTGTGGGACAGCAAGTGGCACACAGGCCCGTGGCCCGTGTGTAAGAGGAAGGAGATGTATAGGAGGAAGTGTATCTAAGCCACTCAATACTTTCCTCAGAGACAGACCAGCCTGGGTAAGAAGCAAGAAGGAGCTTCAATGATCCCCGGCCCTGGCTATTGGTGGCCTACTGATCTCCTCTGCAGAATGTGATAACTGAGAAAGAGGAGTTGTCACCACTGACCAGGGACACGGGACATGTCCCAATCTGGGCCTCTCACCTGCTGAGGGAACTGAAGGACATCCTGGGCAGCCGCTGTTGAGACGATGGCCCTTTTGTCTGCTCTGTGAGGCTGCAGGGAGAGAGACACGCCAGCCACCAGCTGCACACCCAGCTCTGTGATGGTGACTCGGTCATCCAGGACGATCACTGTCTTCTCAGCCAGGATGGAGTCAGAGAGTGGTGAGAGCACCTGAAAAGTGAGGGAGGAAGCTGACATCTCTGCTCCACACAGTCACCTTAAACTCCGTAACTGACATTTCCACCAAAGTGCCTTCCTGGTCCTCTGTGCAATGAACGCACTTACGGAAACGGTTTAAGTCAGTGTTATACTACTGTCCAATTATACTTGCCAGTTGAAAGAGTTTTACAAAAATCATCTTAATACATTTTCTTTCCTTTAATTCATACCATTATAATAGCGGTATATTTTCTGAAAAGGGCTAGCTTTAATTAAGTGACAATAACTAAAAACAAACCATTTACATACTGAACATTCGAAGACTAACATTTTCCTAAGAACTAATGTTTAGGCTTTGAAAATGGCAGAATTGTGGTGAGACACTTCGAAGAAACGGGGCTCAGTGTCTTCTCCAGCTCACATATCTTCCAGCCAGCAGGCAGATGTTTTCTGTGGGACAATAATGATCACTGCCTGGGCCACCATCGTGGCGTACACCACTCAGACAGAGTGGGACAGGGCATCTTAATGTCCTAAGGAATCATCCCTCCTCATTTACCTTCCAGTGTGTAATCAGGGAACTAAGACCTGAAGAGGAACACACAGTAGGCAGAATTTCCACAGTGGTCCTCCCAAACATGCCCTGCCCTGATCTCTGGCACCTGTGACCGTATTGAAAACCACTCTCATGAGTCTGGTGTGTTACATGGCACAGTTGGCCCTAAGACAGGGAACATAACTGGAATTATTCAGGTAGACTTAATGTAATCACATGAGCTCTTAAAAGCAGAGAACTTCTCCGAGCTGGTAGCAAGAGCAGTCAGAGATTCAAAGCTGGGAAGGACTCTACCCCGCCATTACCAAAACGTGAAAGGAACCCTGTGAGAAAGGAGGGAGGTGGCCTCTCAGAGCAGAGTGACCCTTGGCCAATAGTCAGAAAGGAAATAGGGACCTCAGATGTATGATCAAAAAGAACCAAGTTCAGCCAAGAACCTGAAGGATCCAGGAAGCCAGTTCTTTCCCCCAGATTCCCAGAGAAGAGCCCAGCCCAGCCAAGACCTTGATTTCAGCCTTGTGGTACTCTGAGCACAGAACCCAGCCTAGCGGCAGACTCCTGACTTACAGGAATCTGAGCTAACAAATGGATGTTTTCTTAAGCTGCTAAATTTGTGGTGATGGGTTACACAGTAATAAAATACATATACAGAATATAACACATGTAATCTAGCTTTGTCAAAAATTAACTTGGCTACACCAAAATATGACTTAATATTTAAATTTTGTATAAAGAAAACATGGTACCCCATTCTGAAATAACTATCTTGCTGTAATTGGTTTGACTATTGCTATGACAAAATGGGGAATATTCAACTATGGATGCTTTATTACTTTTGTGCAAAGATATGTTTTTAAAATTTTTTGTCTACTCTACATGGTATAATATAACTAAATGGTTAAACATCAGGGTTAGGAGCAAAAAAACCAGTGTTGAAGGTGTCATATTAGGGAAAAGATCACTTCTCTGTTTCATTTAGCTTTTCCTGGTAAAAGAGATATTTTCCTCAAATCTCCCTAAAATGCAAAACCTAATGTGAGTTTAGGTTATTAAAATTGGTGTGCACGCTACTGTTTTTCATGATTCTCTGGACACAACCAGACAACACTGCACGTGCTCACACGTATGTGTGCGCACATCCGTGCACAGGGGCAAGGGTGAGTGGCCCGTACCTGTACAGTGGTTATTCCCGGCTCCCGACCTGCCAGGGTCCTGCCATCCTGTAAATGAGCAACTTTCGACTCCTCCACCTTCATGAACTCAGTAACCAGGTCGGTGATGTCGAACTGCCAGTCAGGGCCAAGCATGTAGGTCAGCTGACCTACGTCAGGTGACTCAGCCACAAACTGGGTGAGGACACGCACCGTGGCGTGTTGGTACTGCAGAGAACACCCGCGCCCCTTCTTCTCCTCCTCTTCCTCATCGTCACTCTCCCGTGTGGGCCTGGAGCACAAAGGAACCAAGACAGAATAAATGTCCTCACTGCTAAGCAGTCCATGTGCCCCTGTTTTTCAGATTCCCTGTGGCTGTGCAGAGTGAAATGGAAAGGTTCTTCTCCCGCCAGACCTGCTCAGCCATTGGTCCACTCACTGGTCATATGTTCGTCCAGCAAGCACTCTTGTGGTTACCAGTGCCACATAGGTAGCTCCAGTGTCCCCGACCCAGAGCCACAGGAGGCACAGGCCCCAGGCAGGCAGAGGCTGACTCTCTGTCCTCAGTGTTCAGGAAACTGATCATGTTAAGGCCAAGCCTGTGCTGTGTCCTTTTATGACAGCATCTTGTTTGGTGGCTGCTAACTGATCTATGACCCTCGGTGGATGGGGACTGTTAAAGGGGAAAAAGGGGCAGAGACTCACGCATGCAGAGTTACACCTACTAGGTCCCCAGGATGAGAACTGATGCTGGTCATGTAACACACAATGGCCACGTGTGTTTAACTCATGTCATCTTCACAGACTCCAAAGAACAAGGCTATTTCCCTGATCTTACCAATGAGGACACCAAGGAAAGGGAGCAGCAGCTACTTAGCCAAGGCCACACACCGCTCACCTGCAGAGTCAGGGTCACATCCAAGCTGCCACCCCTCTGTGTGTGCTTTCTGCCTGTCACAGCTAACCCCATGCATCTTCTCCATGGCTATGAAACATGTTCCTTAGTTTTACATGAAACATCCAAGGCTGGCCGTGGTTAACATGTGGCCCAGACAACTGCTAATTAGCAGATCTGGATTCTGCTCACTTGACTTTTAGAACCCATCTTCTTTACAATATTCCCCTCAGCCTCCCTAAAAAGTCTGAGAACCATTTACAGAGGGATAGAAAAAATTTCCCCAGCACAATAGCTTAGCAATTTGGATTTCTCAAAGCAAGGGATGAATATCTCTGTGGGTAAGGGAAATGATTTTAGGTAGCAGAGGAATATGGTATTCAACTAAAATAAAAAAAAAATCGAATGACATACTGAAAAGATATTCCTATTCTATTTTTCAATCCTGAATACATCACAGGGAATGTCTCTATTCAGTGCTAGATGTCTTTAAAGCTGCTCTGACACTTGCTAGTTTCTGTTCTGTTAATAAAGACAAACTCACACAGGCTGACAACAATATCTACTAAGAATTGAATAACACAATTGTATTGTGCTCTTCATATTAATTTCAGGTTAAATTTATTTTATGATAAATGATGCTGGTTGTCCATTTGAGCTAGTGATAGGAAATTTCTCATGAATAAATAGATAAAATGGAAAAAACACTATTAAGTATAAGCTTCATGAAAAGGTGGCAGTAACCTAATAAAAGTGATCAGTGAATATATGAAATTTTAGAAAAGCTGCATTAATAAAACAAAATGAGCCTGTTATTTTAGGACAGATTGTACCTTATTCATTTAGTTTTAGAACTTTTAATTTTAAAATAATTATGAACTCACTGAAAGTTAAAAGAAAAAAAGCACACAGGAGATTCCATACACTCTTCTCCCCTCAACATCTTACTTATAGGATAATATTAAAACGAGGAAACCAGCATTGGTACACACATAGTTTATTCTGATGCCACCAATAGGCCTTGTTTGCATGTGTATATACGTGTGTGTGACTTAACACACACCTGATCTATTACAGCTGGATAATGTCAAGGTTTTACCACTCTGAGTACCTTTAAGTACCATTTAAGTACCTTTATTCTCCCCACTTGTAATGTGTTTTCCATTTCTATACCCTAAGTATCATATTAGATGATGTTATTTTTGCTTCAGCCACCAAATATAATATAAGAAACTGACGTAGAGGATGGTCTATCCTATTTAACACTGTTTCCCCTTACTCTAGATTCTTTCTTCCTTTGTGCAGGTCCAAATCTATTTCTCTAACCATTTTCTCTTTGTTTAGAGAGCCATTCTTTAAAGGCAGGTCTCCTAAAAACAAATTCTGAGTTCTTCTTCATTTAAGAATATCTTTATTCCTCATTCATTGCTGAAAGATATTTTTGCTCAATACAGAAATCAAGGTAGTTACTGTCTTACAGCACTTTAAAAATATTATGCCAAGTCTTTCCGGCCTCCATGGTTTCAGGGAGCAATTCACTGTCACTCAAATTGGCCTAATTTCTCACTGGATGTTTTTCTTTTTCTTGCCTTTGATTTTCAGAAGTTTAACCATGATGTTTCTTGGCATGGATTCTTTGATTTTATTATGTTTCTGGTCTCCTAAATCTATGGCTTTTGCCAAATTTGGGACATTTTCAGCAATTATTTCTTCAAATACTGCTTCAAGCCTACATGTTCTCACTTCCTCAGATTCTAATTATAGAATTTTAGATCTTTTATTGTTGTCCCACAAGCTCCTTATGCTTTGTGTACTTTTTTCCTGTCTATTTTCTGTTATTCAGATAGACTAAATTCAATTATCTGTCCTCAAGTTCACTGATCTTTATCCTCTGGCTTCAATACTGCCCCGTTGAGACTCTTGAGATTTTTTTTCCTTTTCCAGCTACTGTATTTTTCAGTTCTATAATTTATATATTTACATATGGTTCTTTTTTATAAATTTACTTGCTGGAATTAGCTACTTTTTCATTGGTTTCAAAGCTATTTGTAATTTCTTTCTTTTTTCTCTTTTTTTGAGAGAAAGTCTTGTTGGTTTGCCCACCCTAAACTCAAACTCTTGGGCTGAAGTAATCTTTCCACTTAAGCCTCCCAAGTAGCTGGGACTACAGGTGCCTACCACCATGTCTGACTAATTTTTTAAAACATTTTTTTTTTGTAGCAATATGGTCTGTGTTTGACCAGGCTAGTCTTAAACTCCCGGGCTCAAATGATCCTCCAACCATGGCCTCCCAAGTAGCTGGGACTAATGGCATACACTACTACTCCTAGCTTATAATTTCTTTTTGAAAGTTTTGAGGGGGAGTAACAGACAGTTATAGTTGCTTTAAAAATCCTTTCCTGATAATCCGAATGTGTGATTTACCTGGGCATTGGCATCTCTTCTCATTCAAGTCGTAGTTTATCTAATTCTTGTTATAATAAGTGATTTTCGGTTGTATTCTGGACATTTTAGATGTTATGGTAAGAAACCCTGGATCTCACTCAGATCTGTTTCAGTTACATCTGTTTTGTTTTAGTGAATAGGTCCTAGACTACTTTTGCATATTTCAGTTTTAATTACGATTTGGTTTGAGAGCCCTTCAGGGCTGTCCTGGTCTTTTTTGCTACCCTGGCACTGTGAGGAGCACAGTGTAAACACAGGAGCAGAGTGTAGTTCCCTGAGCTAGGAGGAGGGTGGGAGGCACCTGACAGGCAGGGTAATATCACTTCTCCAGTCTGCTCTTCAAGTTTCAGCAAAGGGTTTTAGGGACTCAACCTTGGTCTTTTCTTTACAGCACACTTTTATGATGGTTAATCTCTTAATTTCTCCATTGTTTACAATCTAGGGATGCTGAAAATTTCAACATCATGAGGTACTAATTTAATAGCCCTTCCTTCATAATATCTCTACTCTTGCACTTTACTATAAGCAACAAAAGAATCGAAGGTATACATTCAACAGTTTGCATGGAAATCCCCTCAGCTGAATTTCTAACCTCACTTGTTTCCCACATAACAGCAGGACACCATTTTGTTAAGCTTTCTATCACCACTGACACAAGAATCCACAGTTCCTCACTCTGAAACCTCCCTGGCAGTGCTTATGAAGTTTAGCTTTCTACTAACAATGACTTAGACTTTCTACAAGATGATTCAGGATTTCTCTATAATGCTCTTTGAGCATTATGTGCAGCATCCTTAACATCTATGTTTCTACTGTCTACTCATGTCAGTTGAGGGTTTTTCCATCATGTCCCTCAAAATAATTCCTACCTCCACTCACTGTCTGATCCCAAAACACACTCTCATTCATGCATTTTGGCTACACTATACCACTAGGTACAATAACTATCAGTTTTCTATTGCTGCTTTATAAATTATCACAAACGTCATGCTTTAAAACTATACCCCAACAATGGGCTCACAGTTCTATGGGCCAGTAGTCCAGGCAAGCTTGACTGAATTCTCTGCATAAGGACTCACAAAGCCCAAATCAAAGTGTTCATCAGGCTAAACTCTTAACTAGAGGTGCTAGGGAAAAATCCACTTCTAAGAACAGTCAGGATGTTGGCAGAATTTGGTTCCTACAGATATAAAACTGAGTCTCCCACTTCTTGGCTGGCTGTTGTACAGAGACAGCTCTTGGCTCCTGGGGACTACCCATATTCCTTAGCATATGGCTCAATTCATCGCCAACACCAGCAACAGCCCATCAAGTTGTTCTCACTCTCAAATCTTCCCAATCTCCCCTTCTACTACCAGCTCTCTGCTCTCAGAAAGCTTATCTGATGAGCCCACCCACCTGGATGATCTCCATATCTTAGGGTCAACTGAGTTGGGATTGTAGTTACAGCTGTAAATTCCCCACTCAGCACTACCAGATTAGTGTTTCATTGAATAAGTAGGAGATAGAAATATTGGGTGGCAGGAGAGGTCACCGTTAGAATTCTGTCTACCATAGTATGCATACGTTCACTAATTTCCTGGAACAACTCTTCAATAATATCATCAACCCTAATTTCTGAATGAGGAAGCTGTGAAGTAGATAGGCTAAGTCACATGTCCAAGTCACACTACTACAAGTGGTAAAGCCAGGGTTAAAACTCAAGCAGCCTAATTCAGAGCCCACAGTCTTAATCACTGCATGTACTCCATGGATGAAGGGTGACATTTACAAGTAGGGGAACAGAATGGGAAATAGCTATATCCTAAATGGCAGGTCTTGTTAAGTGCTTCTTATGTATTACAACAGTTCACTGAATCCCAGCAACTCCTACATGGGGATGTTACTATCATTGTTATCTTTACTCTAATTTCCTCATGTCAAAGTGCTAATAAGTACCTAAGTTAAATCCATCTGAACCCCAAGCCCAGACCATTGCTATCCACTGTGGATTCTGCTGCCCTAGGTTTTGGGTCCCTGGGGTCAATTTGTCTCCATGAAGATCTGGGCCCCAGGAACATGAGGTCCACAGTTCTCTCTCTGGGTCCTCACCTTCTGTTGGAGGCCACTGGGATCCTCCAGCCCTTGATCTGGCTCAGCTCCGTGTCTGAGATCTCAATCTGCAGGGGGAGCCTGGGCGCCCAGACGGTAACCTCGAACTGGGAGGTGAAGTGCTGGTGGGTGAAGTTCACGATGGTGTCCACTTTGCTCTTCATTTCTTTCCCATTTACAAAAACGGAATCACAGTTGTTGGAAACCTTTAGAGAAGAGGCAGAACTTTGAGATGCATCAGGAGGAAAGACACAAGCGAAAAACCAACAATAGCAAAAGTTCATGAACTGCAGCAGCCCTCCCTGATTTATTAGACCCCAAAACTCCCAGATGAACAGGATTTACCCAAAAGGTAATTTGTGGGCAATAATTAGTGACAAACACTGACAAATAGACTTCAGGAAAACCATTTTGTTTTAGAAAATACTGACAAGTAAAACCATTAACATAATTTAATGGAGTTATATAACCTCAGTTGCCTTTTGTGTGTGTGTTTTTTCTTTATCTTACCTTTTTTATGGACTCAAATCACCACTAATCAAACCCCACGTGCATCATATTTCACTCTTGCACCACATTTGATGATGCATAAAAGGTTTTTATGTTACTAAAAATCTACCTTATTCAAGCCATAAAGAATATCTTTGGAAAAATCAAGAGAGCTTTGCACTAGATTAAAATCCTGGTGGGTGAAATACTCACAAAATGCATGAGAAACATGGATATAATTATTTTTGCCCCATTAAGCCATAGTTTTTCAGAATGAAGAATACAGCATTTTGTTACAGTCTTTTGACTCAGCTCTTGGGGTGGTCTGTCTAATGTAAATGTGTCAGCAGGCTATATTTTAGATAGTTTAAGCCCTGGGTTCACTTTACATCTTTAGCATAAGCAAATAAATTGTTGCTGACTCTCTCTCCTGGGCCATCAGGAAAATGTATTTAGGGGTCTAGGTGGAGAGGAGGAGGGTTCAGGAATCACCGTGTGGAGCACAAAGAGTAAAAAGTAGTGTGTGACCTTCCCATTCACACTGCCTGGACACTGGCAGGGCCCCTGCCTCACCAGTGGGGCCCCCACACCATTGTCCTAGTTTTGCAAGTCCACAACTAGGACATATTCTAGATGCTTTCCTTCCTCACCTGAATCTGTACCTACAGCTCAGGCCTCTCTTCTGAGCCCCAGACATGCACGCCCAACTGCCTGCTTAACATCATCAGGTGAACGGCTCAAGAACAACGTCAGAAGTGCCAGGTACAATAGAAACGATTTGAATGACAGGCACACGACAAACCCTAATTTCACCACTATGCAATTTGTCCATGTATCAAAAAATGGCTTGTGCTCCCTAGAGATATTTAAATTTAAAAAGTGTCAACTTCCAAACTGAGAGAGCAAACCTCTGAGTTGTTTGAGAACAAATTATCATCCTTACCACCCGCAAAATGGCACTAACATGAATGTGCTCCCATGAAAAGGGATCGAAGATCCTCGTACCACCCAAGAGTTCTGCAGTTCACTAAAGAACGAAATCAAAGACCAAAGGGAAAATAGCTTAGGACACTTTGCAATCCTGGTCACAGACAGGGATCCTTGTTATTTCTTTTCTACAATGTCAATAATGTCTTTAGGAATCTTTAAGTGTAATTAACCTAGGCTTCTAATTGGGAGATCGGCTAAAATGAGAGTGACTTTGACTTAGTAACTCTGATCCACAAAGCAATGAACAGGGCTTGCTGGAGAGTTACTAAGAGTCTGGCTAGATCAGTGGTTCTCAACCTTCCTACTGCCATAGCCCTTTAATACAGTTCCTGTGGGTCATGACCCACAGGTTGAGAACTGGTGGGCTAGATTTATTTTTAGAGTGTGTTTCCTATCCTATCAGAACTTAGCAATCCAAAGTCCTCTTTCCTCTAGGCTCTACTATTCTGAGCAGCAAATCTATGGTAGTGGACAGAAGTAGCTATTGTGTTTAATTATTCTAATTAAAAACAAAAACAGCATTTCTCCTAGCCTTCTCTTTGTTTAACTTTTTAAAAAGGGAAGAACAGGGGGGAGGAGCCAAGATGGTGGCCGAGTAACAGCTTCCTTGCAACTGGGCTCGGTGAGACTGGGGAGAGAAGAATTCAGGCATCTCTGGCTGACGAGATCTGCCCAGAAACATCCCTTTGGGGTCACAGGGAGATAGTGTGAGACTTCTGGACCCCCTGAGGAAGGCAAAAGCAGTGGAAATCTGGCAAGTGGTTGCGTGTGTTCGTTCGGTCTAATCCTGCCGGCATCTGTAACTACAGCAGCAGTGAGATTGCAAACTGGAAAGGCCTTACCTATGAGCTATTTGGGTTTCTTTTTGACTTGGCACTCGGTTGAACTGCCTTGAGAGAACTGGGGCAAAAGTGCGGAGGTATTTGAGTGTTGTCTGGGGCTCCGGACTGAGTCACCGAGCCAGAAAGAGCTTCCAGTGTCTGGTTGTGGGCTGTGTGGAGCCATTGTAGGAGAACTGCCCCGGCAAGCTCCACCCTCAGGGTCGCAGAACAACCATCGGGCGGGAGCGAGTAATCTAGTGACTGAGCAGCCTAAAGGCGGAGACTGAGACGCCTTGCAGCCTTAGCCCTTGGGGCATTGGATGAGCCCAGTTTTGGCACACTGGGTAAGTGGATAGCCACTTAAGGAGTGATCCCAGCCACAAACACTTTCCTGGGAAAGCTTATGCTTAGCCCAAGTTTGCGATTTAAAGTGCCTTCTAAACAGGCTGAGGAGGATATAAGCTCTCCACCCTGCAGGGTTTGAGAAATCATTACAGGCCTCCGGTCTCCATTTTGTTCAGCTGTATCAACATTGCGATTAACATATCATACCCCTGAAGATCACCTCTTGCCCAGACAATATCAGCAAGATATATATAT
>CAUYON010096212.1:0-36682 GCA_963573935.1 Arctocebus calabarensis
ATATAGTGATTAAGAAAATGCCATGAAGGCTATGTTTAACAGTTTGACCAAAATATTTCAGATTGTATATGAAGTCAGCACATTGTGCCCCATGATTGCACTAATGTACACAATTATGATTTAATAAAATTATTAAAAAAACTCTTATGATTATGTTCAGCTTACCTAGAAAATCCAGGATTATCTCTCTAACTCAAAGTCTTTAATCACACCTGCAGAGTTCCTTTTGCCATATAAAGTAACATATTCATAGGTTCTATGGACATCTTATGGGGCATTTTGCTTATCACAAGTACATGTAAAATTAGGAGACTATCTTAAAATAGCCTGTTCTCATGCTACTTTGAATGATGAGTTGCCTCCCTTTTCATTTGACTCACAGTTCTGTATAGAAAGCATGGTTCTGACATCTTCTTGGTTTCTGGTAAGGGGTTTTGTGTCTTTTCAAAATATGATGGCGAAAGTCTAAGGGGAAGAGGATACATGTGAAGAGATCAAACGTGAGGGACATCCTCGCTTTATAACTCTTGAGGAAATTAATCATTCTCTGTGACCCAATCCAGTCTCTCAAGACAAGAATCACTCCCGTGAGAATAGCACCAAGCCATTCAGGAAGAATCTGCCCCCATGACCTAAACACCTCCCACTCAACATGGGATGTGTCAGGTCAAACAAACTATATCCAAACCATAGCAGAAGGCTTGGGTTTGAATTCTGTTTTCCATGCACTCCTCTGTGACCTAGAAGGAGCCCCTTGAACTTGTTAAAATAGTTTTATCCTCTTCAAAATGGGTAAAGTATTATTTAGGCTGCTTGAGCCTCAAAAGAGACAGTGTAGATAAAATAACTCTGTAAACTGTAGATACTCTGCAATGGGAACTCAGCATTGTTTATACTTTATTTATGTTTACTACCTGAATTTGAGTGCAGCTATTCCAGTACTGATGTATTTTCTCATATTTGACTTATTTTTTAAAAATATCCCATTTATGACAATTGGACTGTAGCATGAACAGGGTGTTTTAGGTGTTTTGTTTTCATCACTGTTGATGCTCATGGAAATGCAGAAATAAGTAGAACTAGATCTTTTCAGTTGGCTTATCAAACCTGAAATAACTGGGAGTTGCTTTGTGGCCATCTGAGTTCTCGCAGGCCTCATCCTCCCCAAGGAACTTGCAAAGATTTTCTGCAAATGATTAGTACTTTGATTGACCTAATAATTTTTGAACACGTGCTCCTGCCAGGAAAAGCACTAAGTCCTGGGAGAAGGAAAAAGAATGACATGAGTTTTTATCCCTCAGTACATTCACAAGAATAGTAGGAGAAAAGCAGAGACACTAATGAATAGTATTTGGATGCAAGTGATACTTGGAAAAGAGAGACTACAGGAGAATACAAATAGAAGGTTCAGTTTGCAAAACAATTTGGGGGAAAATTGGAGAAAGGCCTGAGAAAGGTACAGAATGAAAAAGTGCATAGACTAGCTCAATATTTTGGGTAATGGAACATAGAGTGTAAGAAAGTGACAGGAAAGGAGAAAGTGGGAACATACCTCTCTGCTAAGGCCACCTTTTGGTAGTAGTTGAGAGAAGGAGCTGGGAGTTCTTAGCAGCCAGTTGTACACTGAGCTGGGAATGGGTCCACCAGTAGTAAGAGTAGTTGGCAACATCACAGCATCCACTACAGGCTCCTATGTCTCACCTCCTTTTCCCCATTATTGCCCCCTCAAGGAGCCTTTTGAAAGTATTTTTCCCCTAATCTCTGTCCCTCCTCATGAATTTCAATAGCTTGGATATGTTATTTATCTATTTATGTACCATAGGTGTATCTGGTTTATACGTAAAAATAATGTTTTCTTTGCCTCTCACAATAATGTTCACCCCCTTGGTGGTGATATTGTCTTGTTCAGAATGTGTATGTGCTACACCTGTGACTCAGGAGTTAGGTTTTTGGCCTTGGTTCCCTTGACTCATAAGGGTTTTAACAATCATTCTATGTCTCAGAGACTGCCCTGAAAGCAGCCCCCTTCTTAAGCCCTGAGGGAGAAGTCTGCAGTGAAAGTTTCTGAGAGGCACTGGGTGTGATCCTGCTATGTGCTGTGTCTGCCCATCAGGTCCTTGAGAGAGGGGTTGGGGAGGAGGTGGCTGGGCAGGCCATGGAGAAGGTCCTGTTTGCTGAATATGACATAAAGGGAAGTGGGTGCTGCTGGCAAAATCACCTGCCCTGACATGGACCATGTGCATCTGTGGGGCAGACACCACGATGACCTAGAGACCAAAGCCCTTCTTGGTTCCTGCCAAGTGCTCCTGGTTTTATCTGGGGTTATTAGAAACAGGCCAAGCTAAAAATAAGGTCAAATCTTGCTTTCTATTTTGCCATTTGTCTTCATGTATGTGACTTGCTCAGGACCCTAGGGATGGTACATGGGAGTGGATACAGGCAGGATATAGCCCAGAGCTAGCAAATAGCACCAACCATTCACTCTGCCTAACAGTGCAATTCCATTTCCTCTTTTCCAAAGAATTACAACCTGGTCACAAGCTATATTGCCAGAAGTAGGATGGGACTGGTGCTTGAAGCCTTATGATTTAATTAGAGAGTAGAATGCTAATGAGTATATGTTGTAGGTAATCCCCACAATTGTCCATTATCTTTTACTCTACAGGCTTCCCAGGATTTTCTATGGTAGCTAGTTCTGGTTGCCAGAAGCTAAGTGGATTAAACTAGCTAAAGGACATTGTGTGGAAGGGAAGTCTGTAGATTTCAAAATTGGGGATGGAGCCAGATCTCAGAAAAGGCTGAAACCTAAAATTAGAATTATACATGCTATATTCCAGATTCTCTCATTGCTGTGCATCTGCTGTCTACATCTTTCTCTGTTCACTATCCTTCTCACATTCTCAGTTCCCATGGTGGCCAAAAGTAGCCTGCCCACAGGATTATATCCAATGGGCCCTGCTCCCCACAGAACTTGATAACAGCTCTGCAGCCTTGCAGTCCTAATTCCCAAATGCATGAATATGATTGGCCTTGGAAGTTGTTGCTCACATAAAACCTGCATTTTGGCTTTATGTTCAGCCATGTACACAAAAACAGACACATGGGATTATGGTGATTTTTACATCCTCCTGAGGCCAGCTGTACATGTGGCCCTACCAGTTCTGTGAGATTGAGATACCACATTATCAGTGATTACATTTGGAAGATTAAGCTAGTATGAAGTGGATTTTTATTACTTACAACCAAGAATGTGTGTATGTTTAGATATGAAATTTCTAAAATAAGTTATTTTTATACCAATTGGTTAGCCTCCATAATTTCCACAAAAGGATGTTCTCCTTGATAGGATAGGTCTTGTCTTTTTTTGTGTTTTTCTGTCTGCAAAGCCTACCATTGTGGCCAGGCTTGGCACATAACAGTCACATAATTGTCATTGCCTATCTGCAGCCCCTCAGAACTCAAGAGTTATGAGATGAGAGAAAAGGTGGTTCTACCTTGGGAGAACTCCAAGAAAACTAGATGGAAGAAATAGCCTTGAAGGATGAAAAAGTCTTCAGTGGAAATGGGAACAAGAAGGGAGAGGAACTGTTGGAAAGAGGAGATATAATGCTTGCTAGTTGGAATTGAGAGAAGTCATTGTGCATTTCCTTTGGAAGATTTTTTTTTTTTTTTGAGGCAGAGTCTCATTCTGTCTCCCTTGGTAGAGTACCATGGCATCGCAGCTCATAGCAACCTCAAACTCTTGGGCTTAAGCGATTCTCTTGCTTCAGCCTCCCAAGTAGCTGGGATGACAGGGGTAGACTATTTTTTTGTTGTAGTTGTCATTGTCGTTTAGGAGGCCTAGGCCAGGTTTGAACCCACAAACCTTGGTGTATGTGGCTGGCGCCCTAACTACTGAGCTATGAGCGCTGAGCCTTCTTTGGAAGATTTTCTTGAAGGTTTATCCTTAGCTGCTGAGTGAATGTCAGGCAGGTACTCTCACGATTAGATCCTCTGTAGATCCCAACTGATTCTTCCCTTGGAAAGGTATGCTTTAGCGACTACATCCTTCATCCTAATGAGAACAGTCCTATTTTTTCCTCATCATGCACTGTGTCAGGGCAAAGAATGCTAGATAACTTTTTCCCATTGTTATGTTCAGAATGTCTTTCTTCACACTTCATTTCAGCAAGTACATTGTGCCCCGGATTCTTGCTGTTTTTCTTAAAGGTGCAATTTTGTTTAGTATAAGGTCTCTATTCCCTTGTAAAGTATTTTCTATTATAGGTTCTTATTAATTGTACCCATCATTATTTAGAAACTGTGTTTTGAAGCCCTAGATTTAGGGATCTTCCCCCTCTAGGCTAGGATGGATTATACGAAAGCAATCTGATGGAAAATAATGCATATTTAGATTTAAAACACCAAAATTTATTTATAGATATTCATTACAGCAGTACCTATAATAGCCAGATAATAAAAACAACTTAAATTCCATTGATGAATGAATAAATAAAAGTGGGACATCCATATAATAAAATATTATATGACAATAAAAATGAATGAAGTACTGATACATGCTACAACATGGATGAACTTTGAAAACATTATGTTAAGTGAAATAAGCCAGATACAAAAAGCATACATTGGATAATTCTATCTATATGAAATGTCTCTAATAGGTAAGTCTGTAAAGGTAGAAACTAGATATAGTGGTTGACAGATTAGTGGGAGAGGTTTGGGGGGTGATGGTTCATGACTGCTAATGGTTATGATTTTTTGGGGGGTTGATGAAATATTCTAAAATCGAGTGTGATTTTGGTGGCACAACCCTGTAAATATGAAGTCAGACAATTAAGTTCCCAAACTCATCCTAGAAAAAGTGCTACATACTTCATTGCTGAATATCACTGCAGTCACCTTCAAGATACTCCTTTGGGAAGCTATGCACTGACGCCAGTGCCTACTCCTCCCTTCAAAGCAATTTTGGAACTTTTTTGCTGGAATGACCATTAAGTTCATGAACTCATCCTAGAAAAAGTGCTACATACCTCATTGCTGAATATTGCTATAGTCACCTTTGAAGTACTCACCTTGGGAAGCTCCACTCACCTTGGGACACTCCAGCACCTAGCCCACCCTTCAAAGCATTTTTTCTAGGATGAGTTAATGAACTTAATTGTCAGACATCGTATGCTAAAGCCATTTGAATTGTATACTTTAAAGGGATGAATTATACCTCCAGAAAGCTGCTTTTAAAAAGATATATTTCTGTATGTGTATATGAATGTTTCTGTGTGTATATTTACATATATTTTCAAATTTTGGCAAGTGCACCAAGGATCGTTAATATGGGCACTTGTTCCATATGACAAGCGGAGGAATTCAGAATAGTTGTAACAATCCTGGACTCTGCTATTGGCAGTGTCAATTTGCATGAGTCATTTTTATTTTCTCAGGCTCAGTTCGAAATCTGGAAAATGGGGATAAGAAAGCATCTTTGCATAATCCTGGGGCCCACAGTACTTTGGGGGCTCAACAACAATTTTTAATTTTTTTTTTAACTCAGAAGAAAAATGTCCTTTTAGGTCCAAGAAAATGCTTTAATCTATAATATTGATTTATTTGTCTTTATACTAATGTGCTTGTAGAACATATTTTGTAATATTTTTTACTGGAAAAGGAGACCTACGAGGCAAAAGTGCCTTAGGCCCACAGAAGGCATCATGGGAGAGGTTTGGGGGGTGATTGTTCATGACTGCTAATGGTTGAACAGTCAACCCTTGACTATGGCAACCTGCTAACCCTTGAACATGGCAACTCTATGACCCAGGATGCATCTATATATTGCTCTGCAAACTCAGCAAAAAACCTCCTTTAAAATAACTACCAGCAATTTATCAGCAGTACAGGCAGCCCTATGTTGAGCAGCTCAGCTGCACGCACATGGAGGTGAAAAGAAGTAGTGGATTGGCCAGGTTGGGTTACTGGCAGGTTCTTCAGTTTAGTAACCCCAATCTTCTTTTCTAGGGCATCATCGTCATTATTACTGCTGTTTGTTGTATCCCTGTTGTGGAGCAGGCACTCTACATTCATTTTCTCTGATCCTCACAATCTTCTCAAGGTGAATTGTGTTGTCCTGAGTGTAGCAGATGCTACTGTTGCCCTTCTCACTTCCCCTGTAACCACTCGACATCACCTGCAGCTGTAATTCTTGATATCCTGATGGTTCTCATTGCAAGTTCATACCACCATCTTTGTTTCTTCCTCTTCCTCCTTCTTTTGCCCCCCCCTCCTCTTGTTCCTCCTCCTTCTCTTCCTTTTTCTTCTTAAAATCTTCTTGGGGGCTTCTTCTGGCATCCCAGAAACTTGCTTTGTTATTTATAGAGGCACTCAGAAGTGCCAAGAAACGTTGGCATCTCATAGGACAGCTCTCAATCAATGGCACATGGAAGTAAGCAGAGAAATGCCACAGCCACCTCCTTTCTAGTGAGTGATTCTGAGGTGTGTTCCTTGTGGTTGCTGGGTCCTTGACAGGATTGAGCTCCACCATAGCACTTTTCCTTGGCTTTTCTTCCTTATTTCCTTACTTCCTCCCTTGGGCTTCTTGAGATCACCTCCCACATAAGCTCCCTGTACCCCCTGTCTTCTCCAGTGTCTTCTTTTGTTGGAACCCAAGTTAAGATGATGCATTTTTAAATGTAAAAAGTAAGGCTACAAAGAAGTTGGGGAAATTGACCAAGGCCCAGTGGCCATTAATAATGCAGCCAGTTTTGCAACCCAGATCTGTGTGGTTATGAACTATCTGCTATTACAGACCAGGAATTACTTATTTAATTATGATGGAATCTTCCATTCATGGTGCCACATAGGTGTCTAGCCATACTCTACATGGACAAAGACTACACAAATGAAGACATCATAGCCAGGCTTGTTCAGCTTCAAAGCCTGAGTCCTTTCTCCAAGGATCTCCTTCTTCTCCCTGGTGGTTATGATAGTGGTGATGATGATAACATTAATGATGGTGGTGATTGTGATGGTCAAAGTTAACTAGGCATTTATGTAGAGCCTGGCAGTGTGCAATGTACTACAAACACATCCTCAGGTTTAATACATTTCACAATCCAGTTTTACAGGAAAGAAATTATAACATCTCTTTACATTTTGAACACTAAAATGTACCAGAGCCATCATTTTCTCATTGATAATATTGTTCCATTGCTTTAGTTTACTTGTACTTGAAGGAAGAGTGCTATCTCAGTGATAGCACTCTTCCTGTGCTATCTTCCTGTGCTCACACAATCTTGCCACTTTTGCAGGATTACCTTGGAGTTACTTACCCTAGAGTTATAGTTTTAAAGTATCACTTTGTAACAATGAAATAGATATATGAAATGGTGGTAAAGGTGAGATTAATGAAAACCAGGTTTTATCTATTTTTCCAGTAAGGAGGACAAAACATTCTTAAATAATAGACTGCTGTATCCACAGATATAATTGCCTGCAGATTGATGACTTAATTCTTACATCAGTGTTTTTGAAGCAAATATCCTAAGAAGAACCAAAATGTGATTTTTTTACCTTATTTTTCATTGTAACCTGCAGTGTCAAATGTGCTATTAGGCTTTTGCCCTGACTCACTCAGAACTTTCTTGAAAGAAACCAGAAGATTACAAGTTATTTGTTGGTTGAACTTTTTGGCTACAATTAAAGTAGAATATAAGGTCATTGTGACAAGCTATACTTTTATACATGCCCTCTTAACAGTAATCAAGCCGCCAACAGTATGAACTTTATTATATTCCTTCATAGCTATTTCAAAAATAAGAATTTACCATGGATGATGGAGGTTTTAAACCCTGAGCAGAAACTTCAAATTCTCAGTTGTTTATAATTCTGTTAGCTACATGATTTTTTTTTTTCCTTTGAGAAATTCAGACATCATCTGATCTGGTTTTGAACACTAAATAATTGTGGAAATACCTTCTTGGCTCACTTTTAATTAAGTAAAGAAGTGTGGAATCAACTACTGTCCTGTAATTACCACCAGTGATCCATTCTTACTATTCACTAATTTTTAAGTCTGGCTTTCCAAGATACTCTGTACAGAAAATGCTACCTTTGAAAAAGCTGTATCCATTGTGCTTCAGCACTGTCTGCCATCTTTTTGGACTTCTGTTGACACTATCACTTGAGATGACAGAAATTATGGTAAGAGAAATAAGGTCCTTTATAAGGCAGAAGTGAATGTAGGAAGAGGTGAAAGTTGTAGGCTGTAAAAATGCAAAGTGGTAAAAAATGTAGTCTGCCAGGGACATGTTCATACAGACTATTTTATGTAGTTCCTGGGAGTAACAGCTAAGCAAGCATTCAAAGATTGTAATGAAGATGCTTCCAGTATTTTAATGTAATACTTAAAACGTAAAGGAACTATAAATATAGTTCATGAATTAGCAACTATAACAACAAAATCCCACTCAGGCAAATCAATACTGACCGATGGAAAAGTATTTGTATATCTTGTTATAAGAAATCAGAATAACAACAGAAATAAGAAACAAACTGCAGTGAATTAAGCATTAAATGAGGTGGTTTTTCAATGTGGCATTTGTAATCACTACGTTTTGAGAAATCTTTATATTTTGCTAAGTGGTCTTCCTAACACATGTAATGTAAACTATTAAATTATGCCTGATAGATAAGTTTCATTTGAAAGTGAAAGTGGCATCTAAATTAAACAATGACAAAACTCACTATTTGGCCCAGATGGAGTTTTAAGATTTTAAAAAGTAGAACTGAGCCTTAAGAGATCTGAAAGGAATTTCAGATATGGGGTGTTTCACACTAATAAGATGCTCCCACTGCACTTTCCCCTACATGACCCCTAGGTTATGCCTATGGGAGATCCTGATCGTTAATTTCATTTTCACTGTAACTCATGATGTGATTGCACAAGATCCATTCATTCACACTTACAGGTTTCATTCACTGATCCTGTGCTCTTCTAGGACTCCTAAGAACCTTAGATCTTCTTGCTCATACCTTGTCTTAAAAGAGATCATAAAGCATGCATGGACTATGACTAAATGGAAGCTGAAATAGGAGAGAGCCTTCTAGAGGTTCTCAGAAATAGATAACATAGCAAAGAACTTAGTAACAATTCAAGACAACCCTTTCAGAACCATTACAAGAAAATCCACTAAGTGTAGCACCTCTACCCTGGCAAAACTTTATTAGTTCTCTCACTTCATTTGTATAACTTGGATGAAGCTAAGACACTTCCTATTCAGCCCAAGTAGGTGTCACATTGAAATAAACACAAATTCAGTAACCTCCAAAAGTTGAAAAGCAATTTAAATCTTCGTTGTTCTGTTCTTTACAGTGAAATTAGATTGCATAACACACAGAAAATCATCCTGAAAATCTTTAACTATCTAAATCCCCAAATCCTACTCCCTATAGCAAACAATATTTGCATAATCTCATTCTCTCCTCCCTGCTCTCCCCTTCCTTCCCATCTCTTCCTTTTCTTCTCCCTACTCAGCCTACTCAGAATCTTGAAGTTGCTCTTGTCTCTCATATGGATAAGACAGTCCTCTCTGGGATTTTTTTTTTTTTTTTGAGACAGAGCCTCAAGCTGTCACCCCAGATAGAGTGCTGTGGCATCACAGCTCATAGCAACCTCCAACTCCTGGGCTCAAGCGAGTCTCCTGCCTCTGCCTCCCATGCAGCCGGGACCACAGGCGCCTGCCACAATGCCCCGCCATCTTTTTTGGTTGCAGCCATTATTGCTGTTTGGCGGGGCCGGGCTGGACTCGAACCCGCCAGCTCAGATGTATGTGGCTGGCGCCCCAACCCGCTGAGCCACAGGCACCGAGCCCTCTCTGGGATCTTTTAAGTTCACCTTTCTACCCATGTCCTAGATGGCACAAATAAAGGCCAGGTCCTATGCTCTTCTATCAAAAAGACTCTGTCTTCTTGAGGGCTGAGAGAAGGCTCTGAATATCCAAACAATGTTATTATTTTTGCAATGCCACATTAATTTCATGGACTATTTCTGGGAGACAGTTTTTCTCAGTACTTGTGGGATATCTGGATTGGAGGAAAAGCTCTAGAAGTTCAAAGTTACAGCGAGGCATTTAACAGAAAGTACCAGGCACCCAAATGCCTGCCTACCTGCGTTCCTCACGTGACAGCAGAATCTGAACAGTGCCTTCTTTATTTGGGGGGGATGTCCAGAGAGGTGTTCTGGAAGTAGCATAGACTGGTTAGCTGCCACAAACACTGCTACTTCGCCCTGTTCTTCCTCTCCTGACCCATCTCCAAAGCCACTGCTAGCTACCGGTGCTAGCAGAATACCAGTGTCTCTATTGCCAAGCACTCCCACATTCCCAGGCATGCTGCTAGTTTCCATGCAGAAGTGAGGAAGAGTGGATAGTTCCCCAACTCAGACTTTGGCATTTTGACCAGAAATTTGGGTGCTGAGTCTCTGGGGAAAATCTAGGGTCCTTGACTGGACAACTGAAACCCAAATTTGGGGAACACATGCAGAACATTGCTCTCTTCCTCCTCCCTCTTTCTCTTCTCTCCTCCTCCCTCCTCATTCCTCCCATTCCCTATACACAATCCCCAACTTTTCTCTCCTCCCCTAGTTACTTAGTGTAGGTCCCCACACAGATCAGTGTGTACCAACTGTAGTGGATGCTATGGGGCTTTTCCAGGCCCATCTTCAGGGGGCAGCCCACTCAAGCTCAGTGGCTGGGAATAGTGCCCGATCCTGCCTCACTCCCACAGCCTTCTCCCAGAGCCCACCAGCTCCTCCCAGTCTTTTAGCACTTACGTCAGTCATTGGGAACTGCTTATTGGCATCCTCCTTCAGTATTTGTGCCTCTTTGTGCCATCAGGGCCCCTTGTCATTAACCATTCCTATGTATCCTGACCATTGACATTCATCCACCAGCACATGGTACTCGTGGGACATGCTTCCAAGGACACCACAGTCTGGCCTCTGCATGGTGTAAGCTGGAAATGCCAAGCAGTCCACATCTGGCATGATCACCCCTCAGTATATATTTGATGGATATTTGTACATAAATATATACCAGCTTCCTCAGCTTTGTTGGAAGAACTCTGAGGTGTGTTCCACAGTCTCCCAAAGGTCCCCAGCAGAACTGAGCCCCACGTGCCCACAAGGGTAATCTGTGCTACTGGCTTCCTTCTCTTCCCGATGTCGCTTCACACTCCTCTAGTAGTGTTTCCTGGGAACACCTCCAAAATAAACTCCATGCACTCAGATGCTTGTCTATTACCCATAACTGGGATGGATCCTGCCAGAAGACTTTGAACCCTGCCAGAAGACTTTGGGAGATAGTGTAGAACACCCCTCAGAGTTATCCCAACTGGGGACCAAAGATGTTGGTGTTTTAGCCCACCACCACTTCATTTGTCATTGGTAAGGGCTGTTTCCAGGGGCATTAACTTTCTGGTATTTCCAGTTAGCGCTGCACAGGAGGTCTTGCTCTTTCAGCCAGAAAAAAAGCCTGCAGGCAGAGATTTACAGGTGTTCCCGGTAGGCAGCCTTCCATAGGCCAAGGTGAAGGTCAAGGATGGGGCATCAGTAATATTTGATCTGATTTTGTTATGTTTCTAAAACACTGAGGTTTTCCCTATTTATTTCTGGGCCTGGAGCCCATCAAATAGAATGCAAGACTGTTCTTCCCCCACATTAAACATTGAAAGCATCTGGTCCTTGACAGTCTGGTTAAGCTGGTGTGTTATCATCCAGATATACTCTGGGGTTCTTATGTAGAAAAATTACAACTATCCTTCTGGATACCTTTTTACTTTGGCTTACTTTGGATTCCCAGGAATTTGTGCATGGGCAGAATGCTGGGCCTACATTCTGGTGAGTTTTTGACAGTGGTGCATGGTATCTTAGCTATCACAGCAGCACCACTCACCTATAAGAAAGTCCCCAGAGGAAAAAGTTGCCCCAGAACACAGGGTATTTTATCCCTGAAAGCCCTTACTATAGATTGGTCCCTCTATTCCATTTACCCTCTGCAATCTTCATTTTGCACAAGTGAAAACATTTGGTTATTTGGTTTTATTCTTTTTTCTTTTAAGAGAGGGTCTTGCTATGTTGCCTATGTTGATCTTGAATTCCTGGGCTTAAGTGGATTTTCTTACCTAAGCCTCCCTAGTAACTAGGATTACAGGCATGTGCCACCATACCTGGTTCTTTTTAAACTTGTATATACTTAAGGTGTACAACTTGATGATTTGGTGTACATATACATTGTGAAATAATCACTGTAGTCAAGTTAATTGTCATATCACACCTCAGATAGTTATCTTTGTGTGTGTGTATGTGTGTGCACTCATGTGTAGTGAAAACACTCAGGACCTATCATCTTAGCAAATTTCAAGTATATGGTACAGTATTATTACCTATGGTCACTCATCTGGCATAACTGAAACTTTGTACCTCTTGACCTACATCTCCCCATTTCCCACTTCTAGCCCCTGGCAACCTCTACTCTATTCTCTACTTCTATGGGTTTGAGTATTTTGGATTTCACATATAAGTAAGATTATATAGTGTTTGTATGTCTCTGGCTTTTTTAATTTTGCATTATGTCCAAAACGCTCTGGAGATTCCTCAACAAATTGAACATTGAGTTCGGTGCAGTAGCTTGTGCTTACAATCCCAAGGCTTTGGAAGGCTAAGGCAGGAGGTTTTCTTGAGACCAGGAGTTTGTGACCAGCCTGAGCAACATTGTGAGACCCCATCTCTATAAAAAATTTAAAAAAATAGCTAGGTGTGGTGATGTGCATCTGTAGTCTTGAGCTCAGGACTTCAAGGTTACATTGAGCTATGATTGTGCCACTGCACTCTAGCCTTGGTGACACAGCAAGACTTTGTCTCAAAAAAATCAAAGAGAGATTTTCAATGTTGTTATCATAAAGAAATGATAAATGTTTAAAGTGGTGGATATTGTTATATAATTACCCGATTTGATCATTATACTGTGTATATATATACCTTGTATCCCACAGATATGTACACTTTTATGTGTCAATTGTATATACAAATTTTTACCATACAACCCCCCAAATCCCCCCTCTAGGTATTTATCCAAAAGAATTGAAATCGGGATCTTGAAGAGATACCTGCTTTCCCATGTTCCTTGCAACATTATTTACAATAGCCGAGATATGGAAACAATCTAGATGTTCACAGATGGGTAAATGGATCAAGAAAATGTGCATAAACACACACACACAATGGCTTGTTATTCAGCCTGAAAAAAGAAAAAATTGGCTATGTTTCTTAAATGGATACTATTTGGATTATAAACATGGCACCAAAAGCCAGTGTTCTTTGTAGGTTTTGTCAACTTTGGAGTCAATGTATGAAACATCTGAATTCATTGTGTCCCCCAACCCCACCCACCCTTTTCTAGATTTCCCATCCCTGTGATCACTAGGTCCAGTGATTGCTGAAACCAGGTACTCAAACATCAGTTTCAGCCCTTTTCTCTCCCATGTTCCCACCTCACATCCAGTCAGTTTTCAAAGGATATGTCTTCCACTCTTCAAACATCTGTCCAGGTTCCCTTTCTCCAGGGACCTATATTAGATCACAACATGGCCTGGGACAACCTTTAGAGTAGACTCTTTGCCTCAGAGTTGACCCATCAACAATGCTCTTCCTCTTTTTGCTATTTGAGTACTTTTTCAAAAATGAAAATCTAACAGCTACTTCCCTGTTGAACCTCTTTGATGGCTCTGCATTGCTCTTAGAATCAAGTTCAAACGCTGTGAACCTGTTTGCTAAGACCCTCCGGATCTGAATCCAACTCTGTACTTTTTATTCCCTAGCCCTGACTATCTATCCTTGCTTCAAATTTTATCTTAAACAAAATAAACTCTTTTGGCTTCTAGAATGTGCTTCGTGGTCTCTCACTTAAGTCCTTACTCATGCTCTCCCCTCTGCTTGGAACACTATTGCTTAGTCTTGATTGCTTGTGTTTCTCAAGAGCCAAGTTCAAGCCCTGACCTGCTGTCAGTTTTTGATTAAAAATGTTGATTTTGGCTTTGCTTTTAATATTAACAGTGATAAACTCCATAATTCCTTACAGCTTACAGAATGATATTTGCTTCCCCCATGGGTATTCAAAGTAATTTTTAATGTAATGTATTTGACAAGGAAAAAAGGGCAGATTCAATACCCTGCTATATCACCATCAAGAAAAAAAAAGGTGGGAGAACAGATGTTAATCAGTTATATTAATTGGCCATAAACTTCACTCCTACTCAAGTATTTCTCAGTGGTCACAGATAAGACAGAGACTCAGCTAACAAGGATTTTCCTAGCTCTACCATGTATTTAAAAAGCTATTAACATTTTGGCTTTGAACTTCTCTTTTTCTCTTTATGTTTATATTGCCAGGAACTGACAGACCATTTTGTCTAATTATAACAGTACTTGGACCTTATGATAAATTCACAGAAAATCACTGTTTTGGAAATGGATGCTTAAAAGTGCAGTGACAAAAATGAATGCAATTGGAATTAATCACAAATATCTCTGAGTAAATGTTATACTTAAAGTCCTGTGTTAAGCCTGTGAAAAACATAGATAAGCTCATAATTTACATTAAAGAGTATAGAGTAACCTAAGCCAACCCTCCTGGTTTGCCTGGGGCTGAGGGGGGAGGTTGGGAGAAGGAATCCCAAGAGGTAGAATTTTTAGCAGGAAAACTAGAAAGTCCTGGGAAACCTGGGGCAAATCAATTATCCTAGCTATGTATCAGAATAATAGCATGAGTTGTTTTATGGAAAGTGCCATGCATTAGTTTTAACAAAAAGTGATTTGTTAAATGCTTGGGTTAGGTAGGCAAAGGAGAAATCTGAAGACATCCACAAGCCAGGAAAATGTCTGTGATCAAAGACAATGTACTTTGAAACCTGAAAGAGTACCCCATGAAGTAAATTATCTGGATTGAAAGATATATGTGGATCAAGGGACCAGAAAATTGAGGAGGGGCTGAATTCAAACACCTTTCAGAGTCTAAGCCTTGGTGCCAGACCTTATTCTCTAAAGGCTTGGGTGTTAATTTTTGAGAAATTTAGCAGTTTGACCAAAATTACAATATTATAAAAGTGATGTTTTTGAAGTAGTCTAAGTTCTTTTTTGATCCTTCATTTTTGAGAGAATGGAGAAATCAGTAGGAAATTGTGTTCCCCAAGAAAATAGCATCATCTCTGGCTTTGTATTTTATTTTGTAAACAAAAGTGAGTATTCAGAAATGTGTAATTTTAAAACAATTAGCAGAATAACGTATTATATTGAAAACTGCAGGTCTCTCTCTCAGGGTGGTTTTGATTTGCATTTCTCTGATGATTAGTACAATCTGTGGTATATGTATACCATGGAATACTATTCAGCCATTAAAAGAGATGGAGACTTTACATCTTTTGTATTAACCTGGATAGAGGTGGAATGTATTCTTCTTAATAAAGCATCACAAGAATGCAGAAGCAAGAATCCAATGCATTCTATTCTAATGTGAAAACAGTAGATGAGCTAATACAAGGAGTGGGTAGGGGAAGGAGGGAGAAAGGAGAGGGGAGAATATGGGAGGGGGTTGGAGGTCACAGTGTCTGACACACTCTTGGGGACAGGACACAATTATAAGAGGGAAATTACCTAACAAATGCAATTCTTTGCACCCTCAATAAATCCCAAACATTAAAATAAAAGCAAAAAAAGGAGGAAAAAATAAAATGTATCTTAAAATAATAAAAAAATAAAACTATAGGTATGCCTTATTTTACAAAACTACTCTAAAAAAAGTATACTTCCACGTACAAAATGATTACATTATTTCTTGCCCCAATGAAGTATTTTTTTCTTTTCTAAATTAAATAGTATTTTAAAATAGTGTTAAAATATTTAAAATAGTATTTAACGTACAATGCAGGAATTGATTTACTTAGCTATTACTTCAACTGAGGCCTACAGGATCAATAGTAGTCAAAGCAGTGACTTTCAGCTGCTGTGCTGTGTCACCCTGGTGTGCTGTGAGAGGATATTAAGGGTACCTTGAAAAATTTTAAAGATCATTAATTAAATTATTTTCAAAAGAAATTCAAAGCACAGTAATTATATTGGTTTTTTAAATTATTTTTTTATCAACATAATTTAAGTTGCCATGGGAGTTTAACTATGGGTTCAAGTGTGCCGTGAGATAAAAAAGGTTGAAAAACATTGAGTTAGAGTGATGGAAAATGGAGGAAATTGTATTCCAGGTGACGGAGATATATGCAAAGACCCTGAGCCAAAGGAAGCATGAAATGGTCCAGAAACTAAAGGAAGTTCTCGGTGATCAGAGCAGAGAACACAGAGTAGGGCTGTGAGAAATGAAGCTGAAGAGGGAAAGGGGGTTGGGTGATCATGAAGGGCAAGTCCAACTAGTTAAGGACTTCCAATCAGGGGGCCTCATAAGGTTTTAAGCAGGGGAGTGGAACTGTATGTCAAAGCCAGAGCTGGCTTCATCAATGTGTGACCTGTGCAGTTGCACAAGGCCTGAGAGAGGCCCTAGGCTTGATTTCATGCTCCATTGTCACCATATTGGAATTCTTAATTTTGTCCAAGAGTGTCTGCATTTTCGTTTTGCACTGGGCTCCATCAGTCACCCAGTTGGCCCTGGCAAAGGCTCCAGTTCAGTAGGTCATAGTGAATTAATGGCTACTGAGAGGACCATATTTTTCTGCTCACTACTTGCTTATTGATAGACTATTCTTTAGAGAAGGTTTAAGCTCATAGAAAAATTTAGAGGAAAGTACAGAGAATTCCCATATACCCCCTTCCTGCCCCCCTTCCTCTCCCTACTATCAACAGCTTCACACCAAAGTGGTACATTTGTTACAATTGATGAACCTACATTGACATATCTTTATCACCAAACTCGAGATGGAGTTTGCATTAAGGCTCACTCTTGGTGTTGTACATTTTATGGAGCTGGAAAAATGTATCATAATGACATGTATCCCCACTATTGTATTATACATAATAGTTTCATTGCCCTAAAAATCTCTGTGCTTCACCTATTCATCCTTTCTCTTCCCCCTGAAACTCTGGAAACCACTTATATTTTACTGTCTCTATGGTTTGATCTTTCCCAGAATGTCATATAATTGAAATCATACAGTGTGTAGCCTTTTCATATAGGCTTTTTCTCACTGCTTTTTTCCCCTGCTACTTTCAGATAACCCTGTAGGCTGCTGTATGAGAGCCAAAGGTCACATTTGTACTCCTCCTAGAATAATCACAGGAACAGGAGGTTTTGCAGGAGCAATCAACTTTAGAGGGTTAGAGGACAAATAAACACACCAGTAGTGGTGATGTTCCTGAACAATAATGTGAAAAAAAGCATGGGATTTTTATGTTTCAGGCTTTTCATGTTTCCTGATTAGTTCAAGGTATCTAGAGTTGTCAGATATTATCAACTGACTGGCCATTCATTGCAAATTCCAAAGAAATTCATTTAGAAATTTCTAAATTGTTTAGAAAGTAACTAGCCAATGAGATGCATTCAATATCTTTCCTTTGATCCGACACAGTAAAATTCTGTATGTCAAAATTTTGGACTTTGAGGTATTACTTCTGGTGTTGCTCAAGAATTCAAGGTGCAAATATGCTCAAACAGAATGCTGGTCGGCATGAGGGGTCATCTTCTCCCAGCAGAAATTCACCAGAGGCTCTTCAAAGCACGCTTTTCCCAAATGCAGCTCCCATCACCAACAGTCTCCATTGAGCTAAGGGCTCCATGCCTTCTATGTCATTTTGGACCTTAATTCTCACTTCTTCAAAGAGAACAACTGCATCTTTTTTTTTTCTTTTTTGTCTTTTCTAAAAAAATTATAGACTATCTCAGAAATACTTTCAAACCTTTGTTATCAGATACATGTGGACTATGTCCTAATATATATATATATGTATACCATGAATAGTTTTAAGACTTTTACCTAAAGTAGTTCTAAAGTAGTTTGCCTCTTTTCTGCTTATAATTAAAACATGCTTGTTAAAGATGCTATGAGAGCTTCATCCATACTCTCAGGCATCCATATACCACTAATTGTGCACACCAGCTGCTGGGTGCTTTCACCTCCAATAGCCAAGTACTTGTTTCATTTTTTCTTTCTTTTTTTGCAGTTTTTGGCCAGGGCTGGGTTTGAACCCACCACATCTGGTATATGGGGCTGGTGCCCTACTCCTTTGAGCCACAGGCACTGCCCTATGTCTTTTTTTTTTTTTTTTTTTTTTTTGCAGTTTTTGGCTGGGGCTGGGTTTGGACCAGCCACCTCTGGTGTATGGGGCTGGCGCCCTACTCCTTTGAGCCATAGCCACCGACCCATTTTTTTTTTTGATTGAAGGACAACTCCTAGGCTATGGGTGCCCCCACTTAGCTGGCACACAAAGAACTATAAGTTCCTGGGAGTTCATTCCTCAAGGCAGTGAGAGGGGCAGCCAACGGCTGATTGGTGTTGTGTGTTGTGTGTTTGTGTGGGTGGTGTTATAATCTCCCTCTTACTGATCAGATGACTATGGTGTGGGACCCACACTGTCTCATCAACTTACCCTTCTCCCACTTCCTCCTCTGTGGGATTGAGCCATAGTTAACCTTTCCAGGCTCTTTGCCTGACACCACATCTTTGCTTGGCATCCTTACTTTCTTGGTCTTGCTTTCTCTCTCTGCTTCTGTTTTTCCTTGGACTGTTTCCTATGAATCACTTTCACTCAATTCTCCATCCGAGGTCTACTTTTGGGGAATCTAGTGTAATAACTTGCTCATGCAGAAAATTTCCAAATCATTGCAAAGTGGGGAAAAAGGACAAGAAAAGTAATCACACTATTTTCTTATCCCAAGAAACTGAGTCTTTTTCTATTAATTTAAAAAAATATTGAGGTATACTTTACATATCATATAATTTACCCTTTTAAGTGTAAATTTCGATGATTTTTTAACAAAGTTGTTAATCAGTCTTAGAACATTTTCATCACGCCAAAAAGACTTGTATGCTCATTTAAACAATAGTAATTTTCATTCTCATCCACCCCAGCCCCTGGAAACCACTAATCTATTTCTATCTTTATGGATTTGCCCATATGGACATTTCATATAAACGGCATAATAAAATATGTGTTCTCTTGTGTCTGCCTTAATTTAACATAATTTTTTCTAAGTTCACCTATGTTGCATCATATATCAATTCTTCATTCATAATTCTTCATTAGTCATTGTTGACTAATATTCTAGTGTATGGATAGACCACCTTTTTTTGTCCATTCATTCCTTGATGGACATTTTGGTTGTTTCCACTTTGGGGAATATATGAATATGAATGCTATAAACATTGATGTACAAGTCTTTGTTTGGCTGTATGTTTTCATTGCTGTTGAGTCTATATCTAGGATGGAATTGCTAGATTATGTAGTAACTATGTGTAAGTAGTTGAGGAATTGTCCAACTATTTTGCAAAATGACTATGCCATTTTACAATCCACAAATGTATGAGGATTCTAGTTTCTCCACATCCTTGGAAAATACTTTTTATTGTCTGTCTTTTTTATTATAGCCACCGGGGTGTGAAGTGATATCTTATTGTGGTTTGCATATTGCTAAAGACTAATGAGGTTGAATACCTTTTCATGTGCTTATGTGAATTTTGACATAACTGAGATATTACTGTATATATAATTTTATATTTTTGTTTCACTTACTAATAAAATCATCCTCCTGTGTCATAAAACTACTTATAAAGATATTAATGTGTGGTACAGTATTTCAGAATATGCATGCACATGCCACATTTTATGTAATACCTCTTTTTTAAATTAAATCATAGCTGTGTACATTAGCGCAATCATGGGGTACAATGTGCTGGTTTTACATACAATTTGAGGTGTTTTCATCAAACTGATTAACATAGCCTTCAAGGCATTTTCTTAGTTACTGTGTTAAGATATTTATATTCTACACCTAGTATATTTCACATGTACCTTTGTAAGATGCACCATAAGTGTGATCCCACCAATTACTCTCCATCCACCCATCCTTCCCCATCCCCTCCCCTCCCTCTCCCCTTTCCCCTTCTTCTTGAGCTATAATTGGGTTATAGCTTTCATATAAATTGGTTTCATAGGAAGACTGAGTGAGTACATTGGATACTTTGTCTTCCATTCTTGAGATACTTTGCTAAGAAGAATATCTCTTTAACATTTGTTTTCAAATATTTTCTCTTTTAAATCTAATGATTCAACTTTCCTTATTTGTATTTATTTTTTTTAATCGTTAATTTTTTTCAAGTATTGCCCCAGCCATTGTGTTTGGTACTGGAAATGTATGGTTATAGTTTTGAAACCAAGTTTCAGGGTGTGGTTTGACAACTGTTTTTATGGGATGATAGATCAGAGTTTTGAAAATCAAGACTGGCCAGGAAAATGTAGGTCAGACTAAAGGGGGAATACAAAGAATTATAACATCTGGGAGACTCAAAAGAGTTATGATCTAATTTTTTTCTCTAATCTGAATGGATTTTTAAAACATCCTTCTTATCTTTGTGGATGATTTTTTAAATATCAGATTCCCATTCAGAGGCCATGGAAACCTCAGAGTACAGAAAGCCAGTATAATTTGTGTATTTCCTTAATCTCTCTCCCTTCACCCTGCCCTTCTCATTCTCACTTCTTTCTCAACTTTTCTGATTCTTCAGATAGAGGGCTGGTCCTTAAAGGTGTGCCTCATTAGTCTTAATTTTTATCCTTCCCTGTAGAGGCTGCCTAATTACCTCATAGATTCTTAGCATTTGTGAGTCAGTCTCATTGCTGAGCTTCAGGGTTCTCACAAGCCAGTGATAAGGTAACAGTTCACACAGATGAAGGGGGACTTGGGAAGTATGGGCAGAAGTTTTTGCAATGAGGTAAATTTTTTTCTACAAGTCTCATAATGAGACATCACCACATGAGTGGGCTGGTCTGGATTTTGTCACTCTCCTGTGCCAGGCTTCCCCCCTCCAAAGCAGCCTATCAGGTTCCCCACTAGATAATTTTGTTTGGACTCAGCATTTCAGCAGATAGTAACGAAACACCTTCTTTCTTTCACTCAGAAAAGTACCCTGTTTTTATAGAAAACAAGAATGATTGCCGAAATACTTGTCAAAGGCAAGCCTTCCAAGTGAATGTATTTTCTCAGGCTTTTTGTAGTTTAAAAAACTATGCAGAAGCCCAGGGTGTCTCTTTGCATATAGTCGTATGCCTGATGTCTATGTATGAGAAACTACAAAAATGGATGTATATTTGATTTATAAAAGTCCTTTACCATCAAAAACTATAGCAAAACAAACCAATATAAATTCCACTGCACCAGATGAATTTATCACATCATCTCACATATAGACGCCAACAACAGAACTACAGAGAAATAATGGAATACAGGATTACTTTTTAATAATAACTTTTCTGAGATGTCACCCAAATGACATAAAACTCACCCTTTTAAAGTGTGTAATTCAGGGGATTTTAGCATATTTACAGGGTTGTGCAACTATCATGGCTGTCTAATTTTGGAATGTTTTCATCACCCCCCAAAGAAATCCCCATGTCCTTTAGCAGCCACTCCTCATTTCACCCTCCATCTCAGCTGTCGCAAACCACAAATCCACTTTCTATCTCTATGGATTTGCCTGTTTTGGACATTTCATAGAAATGAGTTTATACAACATGTGGTCTTTTGTGATTGACTTCTTTCATTTAAAATGTTTTCAAGATTCATCCATGTGTAGCACGCATCAGGCCCTCATTTCCTCCTGTTGCTGAATCATCTTCCATTTTATGGATAGACCACATTTTGTGTATCTGTTCATCAGGTAATGGATAGTCAGGTTGTTTCCACCTTTTTGGCTATTGTGAATAATGCTACTATGAACATTTACAGAAAACTTTTTGGGTAGGCACATGTTTTTGTTCTCTTGTGCATACACCTAGAAGTGGAATTACTGGATTACATTGTAATTCTGTTTCTAAGCTTTTGAGGAACTAGTAAACCATTTTTCAAAGCTGTTCCATCCTCTTAAATTCACATTTATCATGGGAAGTGATGGTTATCTATATTTTTAGACAAGGAAGTGGCGGCCTGGAGAGCTTAAATTTGCCTAAGCTAATAAGCTAAACTGCAGAAGTGAAGCTGTCTCAGATTCTTTTAAGAGTGTCCAGCTACACACCAGGGGTGGGACTGAAAATTAGTACAATTTCTATGAAAAAGAGTATGGATATTCTTCAGAGAAGTAAAAGTGGACCTACAATTTGATCCAGGAATCCTACTCCTGAGTTTTTACCCAAAGAAAAAAAAAGTCATTTATGAAAAAGACTCCTGCACTCAAATGTTTATTGCAACATAAGTCACAATTGCCAAGATGAGGAGTCAACTCAAGTGCTCATCAATTCATGAGTGGATTAATAAAATGTAGTATGTACCATGGAGTTACTGCTGACCTTATTGATTGTATTGTATTTCTAATAAACTTAAAATTAACAGAGTTGAATTTGTAGATAGGAAGTTATTTATTTCTTGATAATAACAGTGTGGCATAGTCCTTTCTATATTTAAGGCTTCTTTTTATCGTCTCATCTTACATATTGCTGAAGACTTCTGGTATGCTATAGAGGGTGAACATCCTTGCCTTGTTCCTGAGTTTAATGAGACGTTTTTTTTTTTAACTTAACCAAGATAAAGCAGTTCCCTTCTATCTTGATTTATTAATACTTATATTTTTCTTTCAATTTGGAAAGCCTTTGAAATTTTATAAAATATATCTTAGCATTGGTTGAGAGGATCAAGACTTTTTCCTCCTTCTTTAATACAAAAACAGAGAATTTCATTAATATCTTTCCTAATGTTGAACCTATTTGAATTCCTGGGATAAAGTGTACTTAATTATTATTGTTATAGAGGTATTTATTTGCTTAACCTTACAATCATTCTCCATTAAAAAATACTTATTGGCTAAGCATATCAAAATATCTAATGAAACAGAAAGTTGTTTGAAATTACTGCAACAAATACACGTATAGTTGGCCATACCGTTCTTTTTTTATTAGTAATTCCATTCCATGCTGACATGAACAATAGGACTTGATAACAGAGAGATGACTTCTTGGTTGCTGTGTAGGCTATATTTTTCCTGGTACTTCATCTGGTGTCCAGTATTGAGTAGCCCTTATGCTTATTTTGTGTATTTAAACAACATATTCTTATAAGTGCAACAAAGGTCACTTACTGTCAAAACTTTTTCTTGATCCTATGGAAATTATTACAACTGTAAAATGCACTTGATTTCAATGTGTTGCTTTAATCTTTGCCCAATAGTCTCTTATTCTTCTATCAATCATACTAGAGAGTGGTTAGTAAGACAAAGTGGTTGAGAATGTCAACTTTGATTTTACTTCCCAGCTCTGCCATTAATTCATTATGAAAACCTTAATTCCTCAGTTTCATCATTTAAAAAATGAGACTAAAGTGCCTTATGATTTATTCTGAATATTGAATGAGTAATTAGAAAGCACTTAAAATGGTAGTCAGTTCATAGTAAGTGTTACATATGTACTAGCTATAATTTTTCATTTGACTGTTTATTCTTTTTTTAAACTTTAAAATTTTATGGCTTTATGGAGGTATAATTGACAAATATACACCGTAAATGTATACAATTGTAACATTTACAGTGTATACATTTACAGTGTATAATGTGATGTTTTGATGTATGTGTGCATGATGAATTGATTACTATAGTCAAGATAATTATCATATTCTTTACTTCACATAATTATATTTTTTTCATGGTGAGAACATTTAGAATCTACTCTCATGGTAGTTTTTGACTATATAATACGTTATCATTGATTATTAGTTATGTTTTAGAATAATCAAGTTATCAATTTTACCAGGAGTTTTTGTTACAGATGATATTAGCATTTTATGATAGCACATAAAATATTGAGTTTTTCTTTATAGATGATTCATGGAAACATATCCCTTGTGGAATTTAACCAATCTTTTACTTCTTCAAGGCAGTTCTGAAAATAGGCAATTTTTGAGTAATGTTTTTCCAATAAAAAGGGCTGGCTGATTTTCTAAAATATTTTACATGTTAGAAAATTCAGAGAGCTGAGATTGAAGCTGGTTATTAGAGTGAGAGAATCCATCTACTGATAAAAAGAAAAAAGTTATTAAACATTGGCCAGACACAGTCAAAAAGCAATGGAGACGTAATTCACACTTCTCATTGCCATTGAGGAGGCTCTTCTACCATCTATGTGTTGAACAGTTCACCATTATCCAAAGCATCAGGGCAACTCCAGAGACCAAGACTGTTTGCAGGCTTTGCTCTCAGACAACTTGTGTTCAAACTTGAACTTTACCTGTGCTTACCAGCCAGATGACTTGAGTGTATTTTCCATGGCCCAATTTCTTCATCTGTAAAATGACAACAATAATAATTACCTCACAGGGCTGTGAGAAGAATTACAAAAGAAAATGCCTCTACAGCACCAACACAGGCCCTAGCTCATAGGAAGTGATAAGTCAGTAATAGGTCATTTAGGACAAAGATGTGGTACCTGGAATTTTTTCTTTTGTTCTAAGCTATAAGTCATCATACCTCCAGCTAGGCACCATGTCATGTATGAAATTTGGGAGGGAGGTTCATCTTGTTTAAAAAAATTCAGTGACTTTTAGTATAGTCACAGATATGTGTAACCATCACCACAATTTTAGAACATGTTGATCACCTCCGAAAGAAATTTCATACTTTTCACCTTTCATATCCCTGTTCCCCACATATACCTAGCCAGCCCTAAGCAACTGCTAATCTACTTTCTGTCTCTATGGATTTACCTGTTCTGGACATTTCATACAAATTGAATCATGTATATATTTGGTCTTTTGAGACTGGCTTCTTTCATGTAGCTTAGTGTTTTTAGGATTCAACCATGTCATAGCAAATATCACTACTTCCTTTCTTTTAATGGCTGAGTATTGTTTATTCATGTATCTATTGATGGACATTTGTTTCTCCCTTTTGGGTTTAGGGAACGATGCTACAATGAATAATCATGTATAAGCTATTGTGTGGATGCATATTTTCATTTCCCTTGAGTGTATACCTAGAAGTGTAATTGTTTTAGTTTGCATTTCCCTGATGGCTAGGGAAGCAGACCATCTTTTCATATGTTTATTGGCCATTCGTATATCTTCTTTAGGATGATATATATCTTCAGACCCTTTGTCCAATGTTCTAATGGGGTTGTCTTTTCAATTATAGAGTTGTGAGGTTAATAGTTTTCATCGAGTTCTTACTGTCTGTACATCATTGCTGCTCACACTTGACCTGGGGACCAATTTAAAAGGCAGATTCTGCTTTACTAAGTTCCTTTGGGATCCTGAGAGTCTGCATTTTCCAATAGTATTATCTGGTAGTCCACGGACCCTATTTTGAGCAGAAAAGATACTGCTCAAAGTTAACTGCTTTATGATTGTCTTCTAACATATTACTTGGTAAAGCCTACTGAAGAGAAATACAAACGCTACATTTTATTTCTTCTTTTCTCTCTTCACTTCCCCAAATGGAACTATTAGGGAAATGTGAAATGTATGTGATCTTTTAAAGCTATTTTTAAAGAAAGCAAACATTTGATTAGTGTCTGAAACTGAAAGTATATTTAGCATAATTCAACACTAGGAATTTGTTCATGAGTTGTTTTTTGTTATTTTTTTAGTTTGGGTAGCCATTATCTTTATAGATATCTCACTTACTCTAAAGGACATATGATTTCACTTCTGAGGGGATTTTTTTGGCATTTAATGAATCATAGCAGTAGTTAATATGACTTGCAGTGGCTGGTGGTATAATTTGGTGGTGCTTTCTGTTCTGTTGTTGAGACATTAAAATGGGAAATATGAGCCTGGAAATGATTTCTCCAAGGATGCACTTACATGGTTACAGTTCATGATGGACCTGTCAACATCTCCTCTGCCCTTCCTTGGGGGAGATTTTGTCTCCTGACACAGTTTTGAATGGGAGTTTCATAAGTGCAGCGTCTCGTACCTTTTAGAGTAAAATATTTGCCCAGATGAAGTCATCTCCTTTGGAATTTGAGATTTCCCTCTGAAAATATGGCTAAACCTGCAAGCTGTGAAGAATCATAACAACTCATTTAGAGATACCTTTTAGGCATTTGGAACTACTATAGATTTGGGGAAGTTAGGTAGGCCAAAGAGCTCTGTTCCCAGATATGTGGACCTTAAGGAGTTTGCTATATTTTAAGGTGATAGGGACTATGAGAAATGGGTTTACTGATAAAGTTAATCAAGACCTTATTCTAAGACAGTTTAATAAATAATAAATAATATTTAATAATAAAATAAATAATGTGTGTTAATATACACACATTAATACAATTTAAAAATATTTACTCTGAAGTAATGGGGCTATAATTTTTTATGTTTAACTTAATAAAGTTATCATTTATAGCACTACACAATAGTAATACTACAGGTAACACTATGAGGCTGATTTGCTACCTTCTCTTTACTTTTTAGCTCAGAAGGCTAGTAGAGATGTTTCATAATTTGTTCTTGACATCGTTGCTTTTTCTCCGAGGGCCCAGGAATGTCAAATGTTTCTGTAAGGAGAGGCCCCATGAAGAGAAGTGGTTTCTTTGATCACGAAAACAGAAGAAAGAGATCCTCCATATGTACAGAGTAGAAGTGATACCTTCCATTTGTGAGATAATATCCTGTTATTTAGATGGGGGACTCTCCATATTGTTATCCACTGGCCTTAGTAGGTACAGTGTGGGAGATTTCTGGCCTCTAGGATGCTGAGGCCCCATCTCTACTGAGCCCAGTAGTGCTCCCTTTATGTATTTTTCACTCTGGACCACCACTTTTAAATTTACTGCTTAAAAAGTGTGAAAATGACCTCTTCTATCTTCTTTCCTTCTCTTTTTACTTTAAAATTCAGTAAGTACACTCACACATGCTAGAGAGTGTGCCAGGTGTGAGGATAGAAGTACTCCCTTGAGACAAAGACTGTGAGATTACCCCCTCAGAAAGTCACAGTCTGGAGAGTGGAAAGGGAGAAAGGCAGGTATGAGTAGGAACATGACGTGTTCTGTAACATTTTGGCTGTATTGAGTTTTAAGAGCTAGGCGTACATGTCAAACCCCTGGTACAATGCCTGACACATAGTACCCCGAAATACTAACTAAATGGAAGGACCATTAGGCTCTTGTTTGGTCATGTGAGCTTGGGCAAGCCCTCCACCATTCTGGACCTCTATTCTGAAAAGAGAAAAGAGATGGTTGGACAAGATAATTCCAGAAGTCATTTCCTCCAGCAGAGGCTGCTGGTGCCCTCTATACATCTCCCATACTGATGCCAAAGGTGCTTGCTAAGAACACCTGCAGCTCTCTAGTGCTTTCTTTCTGGTCATGGGAGCACACTCCATCATTATAGGGAAAGCTTCAGAAGTGGCAGAGAGTTAATGACCCTTGGAGCAGCCCTCAATTGGTGGTGGATGGGGAGTTGGGAAGCAATTCCAGGAAAACTCTGCCAGGGTAACTCTGAAGCATATACACCCTGTCTTGCAGAGTGATCCTGTATTACTGAGCCCCAGTTGCCATTGGTGACAGACTCCTTGTCAATTCAAGCTTTATTGACTTTTTTACCTTCCTTGTCTCACTTCTTCATTCCCCTACCACTGTTTTCTGGTGTTACCTCCTGTGTTCAACACAATAATGTCCCTTGAGAGATGTCTACATCCTAATCCTGGAGCCTGTAAATTACCTTAATCCACATCTGTAAAGGCCAAAGGGACTTTACAGATGTGGATTAAATTAAGGATCTCGAGATGAGGAGAGTAGACGAGATTATGCAGGTGGGCCCAGTGCAATCACAAGCATCCTTATAGATGAAAGAAGGAGGCAGAGGCGTTGGATTCAGAAAAGGAGGTGTGATGAGAATAATACTTAAAGGGACACTGGAAGATGCTACAGTGCTGGACTTGAAGGTAGAGGAAAAGAGCACAAGACAACAAATATAAGGTACTTCCAGAAGCTTTAAAAGGCAAGCAGATTCTCTTGTAGAACCTCCAGAAGTAATGCAGCCCTACCAACACCTTTATTTTAGCCCAATGAGAGCTATTTTGGAATTCTGACTTCCATAGCTGTAAGCAATAAATAATTATTGTTTTAAAACCCTAAATTTGTAGTGATTTGTTACAGCAACAACAGGAAGCTAATAAATAAACTATTTTTTCATGAATCTTTGCTTCAGCATCTGCCTCTAGAGGAACTCAAATTAAGATACTTCCCAGTCTGACATCTGGATCATTACAAAAGTTTTGAGATACATAAAGATCACAAAACTGTGAACCCACTATGGATGGAAACAAAAGAAGCCGTCCCAGGAACATCAATAAGCTCAGCAAGTTGAAACTTGCACAGATGAATTGCAAAGGATGCTGTCGGCTGTGTCTTGGAAGTGAAATTATAGCCCATAACACAGTCTGTCTCAAAACTTGTAGTGACCTATGTATTGTATGCTTAGTTCTATCTCAGTTAAAATCCTGATGTTTTTCAGCTTCTCAATAGCAATTAGTTATAGTGTCCTTCTTTATGCTTGATGTTGCTCTAAGGCTGGTCACAAAGATGAAATGAAGTCAGCCCTTCCCTGCTTGCAATCTACAGTGGAAATAAGAAATACTGTAAAAATTCTATCATGTGCCTTGTACTATTGAGTGTATTTTCTCTCAATTAACTGTATTTATTAAGCATCAACTATGAACCTTTATCAAAGCATCAAGTATATAAATATATTTCATCCACAATAGTGTATATAAATATGTATCATAATCACTGCCAACAAAAAAACACATTCTCAAGGATAATTTTTAATACAATGACAGTATTACCCTAAAAGAGGCCAATATCATTTTGAAAGTAGGAAAAAAGGAAGGAGAACAAGGAGTTCTAAGGGAAAACAATGCAGGGATCCCATTTTAGGAAAACTGAAGCACTGATTTCACCTTCTAGATTCCCATAAAAAGCATGGAAAGTTTATTTTGTTCCCAAGGAAATTCACTGTTATTTAGCTCCTGAACCATAAGCACATTAAAAAAAAATTATAATTTACTGCAGCATTTTGGCTGTGAAATACACTGAAAGAAAGTTGAAGTCAGATTCACATGAGATGAGTTCAAATCCTGAATCTGTCATTTCATAAAGTCATGAACTCTTAGGCAAAAATGAAACTGTTCTGAACTGCGGCTATTAAATAACAATAGTCAGGGGACCCTCTAAAATCAGTCAGCTGGTGGAGGCCCACACACACTGACATCCCAGGCCTTTTCTCTGTTTCATATTGTTAGGCATCTAGAAAGTAAGTTTTTCTAACCCTTTATGCTGAAATTCTGGAATCCCTGTTCCTTTCATTTCTGTTTGGAAAATGGCCAAACTTTCTCCCAGCCTTTTCTTGCAATCCCTTGTTAAATGTAATGAAGAGTAGCCAACACATGCTAATGTCTTAATTCTAAAGGTGTTGTGTGTGGCCTGCCTTCCTGTTTATGACTGGTGAAAGTTTTAGCAAGTATTTTGTTACCACATAATGTGGGTCACCTGTCTATCTGACCTCTGATACCTATTTCTTCTCTGCTTGTTCCCTGAGGTATAAGCCAGTTCTAAATACATTATTAGGTCTTGGTTATGGGACCATCTCACTTTGAGGTTCAAATATCTCTACTACGGTAGGCCGATTGCTGCAACACAAAGCTAATTGCTGGAACAAACAACCTGAACATTTCTGTGGCTTAGCACAGTTTAGTTTTTGTTTGCATTGGAACTGAATCAGACATTTAGAGGACAGGCTTCCATGCTGGGATTCAAGGCCTCAGGCAGGTTCTCCCATCTGTGGCACCTCCATTTTCAAGCTTTAAGCTCCATGGAATGGCATGAGAGAAAGGCTGACCCCATAAGCTTGACTTAGGGGTGACACACATCACTCTAGCCTTTGACAAGAGCTTTGACCATCCCACTGACCATTACTTGATTACACTGTCCCATTCTGGCTACAAAGGAGGTGGGAAAATGTGGACTCCAGCTTAATAAAATCTGTAGAGATTAGCTAACTGTTTCTTCCTCCCCATACTTACTTCAAAATATTACTATGTGGGTTAAAAATGCAAAATAAACATGAAAGTTTCTTAGAGTAAAGGTTATGGTATAAGTGAGCGGAGTTATTTTTTTCAATGAAAACTTGTTACCCATTATGATAGTTTGGCACCTAACAGGTTAATGGGTTTAGTGGACTTGAGCCCTATTCACAAGGTCTTAACATTTTTTTTTATGGAAAAATGCATTATGAATCCCTAATCTCTGGCCTATAACCAGCTCTTACAACTTATTTCATATGTTAGTAGCTTCCTCCAAGCTTTGTAGAATACATGTTAATTTGATTTAAGTTCTACTTTGTCACAGTTCATATTTAAACCATTAAGCCAATTTTTATTTAGTTTGGGGTTTTATGTTAATTTCATGTCTTGTCTGTGTTAAAGATAAAGTGGGATAGCTCTACTCCCCAACTGCCAGAGTCATTACTGACATTTATTGCCTGCCAACTCCGTGTCATGTGTACTCTAATCCTCCCAGTAACTCTGCAAGGTATGTATTAGTATCTCCATTTGATTATTGAGAAAACAACCTCAGAGAGAGTAATTATATTAGTTTTCTATTGCTTTGTGACAAATTATAATAAACATAGTGGTTGTGTTCTTTACTAGAGGCTCTTGAGGGAGAATCTGCTCTGAGCTCATTTAGCTTGCTGGTAAAATTCAGTTCCTTATGGTTGTAGGACTGAGATACCTGTGTCCTTGATGGCTGTTTGCTACAGGTTCTCCTCTGTTTAGCATTCCTTGGCTTATGGTCCCTCCATCTTCAAAGCCAGCAATATCATGTCAAATCCTTCTCATCTTCCAATCTCACTGACTTCTTGCTTTTAAAGGGCTAATATGATTAGAGCAGGCTCACCCAGATAATCTCATATCTAAGGCTAAATGACTTGGGACTTGAGTTGCATTGGCAAAATGCTCTTGTATCAGTACCTAGATTAGAATTTGATTTATTAACCATGAGATGGGAATCTTAGGAAGCTATATTTAGAATTCTTTCTACTATAGTAACTAAGTTGCTGAAATGGACATGCTAAAGAGTAGTGAGCGAAGCAAGATTTGAATCCCAATCTCTCTAGTATCAGAGTCTATGCCTTTTTTATATATCAGATTATCCCCCTCTGAAAATAAGTGGTGGATATCACCCCCAAGAGAATGTTCTGAAGGAGACCCCAATCCCATTTTCTAACCTAGAGGCATGTCTTAGTTCATTTGTGCTGCTATGAAAAAATACTACTTAATACCAAATAATATTATAAAGTATGAACAACAGAATTTTATTTCTCACAGTTTGGGAGGCCGTAAAGTGTAAGATCAAGGCACCTGCAGGGTAAATATCTGCTGTAGACTGCTCTTCACTTCAGGATGGTACCTTATTCTCCAGAGGGGAAGAACTCTGTGTCCTTCCAGAGTGGAAGGATAAAAAGGGACCTAAGCTAGCTTCCTTACTTCTCCCAAAGGCTCCACCTCTTAATACTACCACACTGAGGATTAAGTTTCAATATGAATTATGAAGGGGGAAAAATATTCAAGCCATAGAAAGACATATAATTTAAATAACTATTACACTTAAAATTGTATGTTTAGTATTTTAAAATTATGCACTGAATACTGGCTTTTTCTAAAATGCCATCACTAAAGAGATGATATGATTGTGGGCTGTGTACATAGACAGATCTGAATAAATTGTGAGAGCTACCACTCACTTACCCTGATTCCCCGAGCCTTAGTTTCTGCATTGTAAATAAGGGATAATAATAGTATCCTGTAGTTGCATTGAGAGACTGAAATGATAACACTTATATAATATTTTTCATAATTCTTGGGCTACTGTAAATATTCAATAGTTGCTAAGCACCAACACCATCATCATTATCATCATCACATTGTCATTGTCACCAACCCAGACTGATATGGATTATATGTATGAAACATATTACCAAATATTTATAATTTCATATTAATAGCATGTAAAATAAGTCATGTTTATTCATCAACTAAACAGGAAAAAATTATCTTATGACCTCAGTTTTAAGCTGCATTTGCTGAAGAAATCTCAACCGTCGGTTAGTAAATGTAGTACTTGATAATGTTTTTGATCTTATGTTCTCTTGGCCATTCGTGTAATTTAGAGTTCATCTACTTGATTCTTATTCTATCAATAACTTAAATGGATATAAATCTAACATCATAGCTCATAAGACTTAGTGTCACTTTCAAAGCCCTCCTTGCAACTTGTCTTTCTCCTGTATCCTCTTGATCCAGTAACCATTGTTATAAGATTTCTAACACATGTTTCATTTTACTTATACTCCAGACTTGAGCTTGCTGTAAACAAGAAATTTATTTTTAGATCTTTTTGCTCTGCATTTTATTCAGAGCTTTTCTCTTTCTGCATTTTCACCACATTCCTAGGCGTCTGCTCAGCCAACCTTTTAAATATGAGAAAAATAAATGCCATGGAAGAAAGACTTTGTAGCAGTCAACAGAAGTGCCTCTGCGACACTTCTGTGGAAGGAAGCTTGAGACCCCTGCGCGATTTAAGCAGAAATTTGGAGAAATATGAAGGACAGAAGTGCCAGGAGGCACTTCAAGAGTGTTTATAAGCAATATATGCTAAAGAAAGTGTGGGGCTACTCAGACCTCAATTAGGATAGGGGTGTGATTGGGAGAGTGTACCATGGTGCAGACGTCCACCTTCCCCAACTTCTGTAGAAGTCAACAGTAGAAGTGCCCAGCGGTCCAGTAATGTTGCGAAAGGTGCTAGTATCAGAGCTTTGGTTTTTATCACCTTACATGATTTTAGTGTTATTAAAATATAAGCTAGAGCAGAGGAATTTCTAATTAACAGAACCTGAACTCCTTCTAGTGCTACCTTCCTGCAACACCTAACTTCACTACTCATAATGTCCTTTATAAATGAATGTGCCTCTTTTGTTTTCCATGTTAACCTTTAAGCATCCATATTGTTTCCCTTACTAAACTCGCCAACTGTGACACTGTTGCCATTTGGAGCCAGCAAATGTCTTTGTGGTGAAGACCATTGTGTACATTGTGAGCTGTCTAGTAGTAGCTCTGACTTCTGCCTTCTAGATGACAGAAACCCCTCCCCAAGTTGCTACAACTGAAAACATCTCCAGACACTGTCAAATGTCCCCCAAGAGTCAGGATTATCTACACTTAAAACCACCAGTCTAGAATGCTCTCTCTTTCCTCTGCTCTACTAATCCTTCCTTGTTCTCTTTTATAACTCTGCTCAAAAATCACCTCCCTTAAACTCTGACCTTTCCCATCTCTAGGCACCTTCTGTCCCACTGGGCCTAGACGTAATTATGTTTTACAAATTATGTATTTGCCATAGCTTCCATTTGTAGCAAGTCAATATTTGTTATTCCTTTTGTATGTAAGGAAGGAATAAGATTATAACTTCAGTTTTAAAAATTTCTCCAGAGTTCCTATTAGCATGTTCTGTGTACCATGGCCTCAGTAAACTTTGATTCAATGAGTAAAACTAAAATTTTCTATTACAAGCCAGTTTCATTGCTTGATTTTCACTTCTTTATCTATTTTACCATTACTGAATTGCTTGAGGATCCTAGAGAATGAATCTTTAGAATCTCTGTTGAGATAAAAATTCAAAGAATTGTGATTTCTTTCAATCTGCTGAAAACTTCCAGTGTACTTATTTGATGATAAATACATTTCTAAAGTAGATATCCCCAACATGCTTTGGACCACTGTAGCTTTCAGCTACATGACATGACATGTGCCGTACCTCAGTATCTTGACATCACACCATTTTTGTTGTAGATTAAGTAGTTGTTTTGTGTGCAGTTGATAAACTTTTTCTAAGTCCTTCTTGTGATTTAATTTTGTGATGCTTATGTCTAACAGATACTCTCAATGTTTCCCATGTCCCCTTAGCATTCACTCTACACCTAGAAGGCTGCTTACTGGGAACAACTAAAACTCTTCACCTGAGGGCTTTTTTTTTTTTCTGACAATGAGAAGTGCTGGGGAATTAATGACCATGAAAGCAGCCCTTATCCAGTGATGGATGGTGAGTTGGTGAATAGCTGCCCTAGCTTTTAGCCCCTCAATTAGGACAATTGTGAGACATGTTTTATATTTTCTCCTGGTGTTACCCAATGGGATTGAGGTCAAGTTACCCACAGAAGTAATTTGTGTGATAACACACCTCTGTTGATTTCCTTCCTTTCTCTGCCTCACCTCTCAAATAAACTATTTATACTCAAATCCTTGTCTTAGAGTCCACTTTTCAGAGAACCCAAACCAAGACTCTATGTTATAAACATGGCAATTCAATATGTTTAGAGAAATCTTGTGCTAATTCACAAAGATTTGTCCATGAAATGCTGTTGATCGGTATTGTCACCACGCATTCTAAGGCCTACAATCTGGGTGGGCTGGACTGCATCAGGCATGGCTGTGCACTGATGTGCATGTCTGTGATGATGCGGACATTATTATTTCTCTTGGGCTTGTTCTGAGTAAAGCTTTTGAAAATTGTGTTTCCCACAAGTTCCACAAATGTTTTCACATTTTAGAAATTGTTTGAGCGTGTCCTAAGTCCTGAGTTTGAAAGTCAAACAGTTTGGCTGGTGATATTGTTTTTAAAGAAACAAAACAGTTTTGTTTTGTTTTGAATTTTGGCTTTTGTTATGCCTTGCAATCCTTTTCTGCTCTGCTGGCCTTAACTTACTTTGTCTAGTAGATGGTTTTGCATAATGCTCATGGAAGTATTTCTAGATATTTTTGTATGATGGATATGATTGTAATGAATTTTACTGGTAATGCTTTAAATTCTAAAGGTCTTACACATATAATATTTCATTTAATCCTCACAAATACCCTGAATATAGGATTATTATTATGATTTAATGAAAGAGGAAACTGAGTTCCAGAGAGTTAAAGTTTCTGTTTATACTTTTATCTTGTCATAAATTAATGTAAACGATTTATTTGCATGATCAGAAGTTCTGTAAAGACAACAAAGAGGGAGAATGTAGTCTCCAAAAGAAGCAAGGTGTATATCAGCAAAGCTATAAGTTGTGGGAAGCTTGGAGACGAATGGCTACAGACCTCAGCCAGGGTCCTAGCTCTGGTCTTTTTGATTTGTTAATTCACTGTATTCTCATATAAGGAAGGGGAAGAACAAACATTCTCTATAGGCTACCATTCTTTTGGAAAATGAACCCAAGTGAGTCAGGGAACAAAGCAGCATCTTCCCAGTGCTTTTCTCACTTTTCAGGTGCTCTCCTTCAGTATTGCAGTTGGTCTCCTGTGGATTATGAGGACCATTAAAGCTATTGTCCATTGAGGGCTCCACTGTGTTGGTTTACACATAGTCTTTATCTTGATTGCACCAAATTCATACCTGGGGGGTTGTGGAAGCACATCACTATCTCAAATAACAACACTGAATTTTAAGAGCAGGTCTAAATCTAGTAGATGCTGATCCTTGTAGCAACTATGATCTTGCCTTTGCTATGCAGTTTTGGATTTTTACTTGTGCATTGCCATCCCTGATGTTGGACTCAGTCTGATTTCTTGAACCTTTGCTTGTCTGCTTGTCCTCTGTTGTTACCTGAGCTGTTTTCCAGTTAACTCCCTTTGGTCCCTCCACCAACAGTGAACCTGAGTTATGATTAAGCCATTCTGCACTGACCAGCATACAGGTGGGAAAACAGAAAACCTTGTATATTTTAAGAATAAACAGATTTAATACAGGAGTTAGAGGCTTATTAAAGAATCGAAAAGACCTGCAACTAGCACTCAAGAAATTAGAAGACGAGGTAGAAGAAGATAAGGGAGAAAACTTACCTATGAGGGCCAGTGATTCTGCTGATGGGCACACTAGAAGACCTAATTTAAGCATTATACAGTATATCCATGTCACAAAAACATTTGTAGCTCATTAATACATTAAAAAATGTTCAGGGGGGAGGAGCCAAGATGGCGGTCTGTAGCCAGCTTTCTGCAGACACTCCTGTCCAGAAGGAGAGTTAAAGGACAGAAATTTAGCAAGAAAGCCAACGGTTTGGAGCTGAGCCAAGAGACAAGGTCCAGGAACACACATCAACCCTGCTGGAGCAACCTGTGACCCCAAGGATATCAATAAAAGGTACAGAGCACATCACCAACTGGACAGGAGTCGCCTCCCCCAAGAGAACAGCTCACAGTATACACCATACCTTCATACAAACAAGCGGGCAGAGTTCAGATTTCCTCCCACTCTACCCCATGGGAGAGACCCTCTAAAAACCGGACCTCCTTCCCCTCTGCTGCGGCACTCTCCTTCCAGGCATAAAGCTGTATAAAACTGTATATATTCTCTACCTGCAAGTTGGAACTCCTGGCACTTCCCTCCACCGTCGCCCTGAGGTTTGGA